>JALJCO010013790.1:0-88419 GCA_023101725.1 Atherinomorus stipes | reverse complement strand
GTCGTAGTCGAGTCACTAACTTAGAGGAAACAACGCCACCTAGTTTTTAAGTAGAGACTAGGAACTCTGAATAAAAGGGTCTAAAAGGTTTCGGAACCACAAGGCGAGCAGTGTAAGTGAACCGTACAACCCAGGAAATATATTTTAAAAGATTTATTACAAAAATATATATATATATATCTAAAAAAAGAATCAGTCCTGAATTTTAGTCCTGAAAAAGAAGGGGGAAGAGCCGAGAGGGTGGCAGGCTGAGGAGTCCTGGCGGCTTGGCTTGACTTGACTTGTACTGTTGGCAGGCGGAACAGAGCTTCCCAACTCTGTCCAGCCACGTCCTCGTTTCCTGGAGCGATAAGTTCCCGTCACCGGCCCTCCCGACGGCCGAACCGCTGTGGAGGAGAAGATACTCTGGGCAGTCAATTGTTCACACAGGGAGCCGCTACCACGCCGCCACTGCTGCGACCACGGTTGACACAAACGCCAGAGTACGGAAGCGTTACTTACTCACAGGGGCAGAGTAACTCTGCCCGCCTGCCGTGTTGTGCGCCGTACTCTGGCCTTTCACTCCTTCCTCGTGCTGCCGCTTGTCGCCACTCCAAGTCGCAAGTCCTCCGGTCGCCGCCGTTTTCCTACGCTCACGCCAGCCTCTGCTCCCCTCCTTCTCTCAGCTCTCCACCTTATTAAGTAGTCCATGTCCCTCGCCTGCGCCGCCAGCCCCTCTACTCATTGGGTGAAATTTTCAGTCAATCTGCCACAGGTGTAAGCGCTTGCGGGATTAGGCAACAGGATGTAAACACACAGGAAGTCAAATACACTTCAAAATAAAACCACGCAAAACAGATAACATGCAGAAAACATTAGGGTATAAATAGTCATCCTGTGACATCCCCCCAGACTTTAAGGGTGGCAGTCCCTGTCACCTCAATCTTCATCTGGCCTAAAACGAGCTGGTGGCTGCCCAAAATTGGACCTAGCTGAGTGACGTGGCTCCTGTGGTGCCTCTGGCACGTGTTCAGCAGGCATGTCCGTTTGGTTAAGGAAAAAATAATATGGGGTCTGGTTTACAGACTGAGTTTCTGGGGGGGCCCCAGTCTGTTCAATGTCCTCAGCCGGTCCTATGCAGGGTTTCAGCGAGTTCCGGTGAAAGGTCTTCTCTTTCCCCCTTTCTCAGGTCTAATCTTGTAGACTACTCCAGTGTCACCTATCTGTCTCATCACCACATGAGGTTCTGGGTTCCAACCTGGGTGGAGCTTGCCCTGACCCTTGCGGTTCCTGTCTCTCACCCACACCCTCTCACCTGGGGCTAGAGGTAAAGCTTTAGCTTTCCGGTCATACAAGCATTTATTGTGATCGGCAGCCCTCTCCATGTTCTTCCTGGCCAAGCTATAAGCGAAGGACAGTTTCTGATTGTGGTCTTTAACCCATCCATCTAGGCTGTAACTCTGTGGCTGTCTGTCTACTCCTAGGCCCATATCTACAGGCTGCCTCAAATGTCGGCCAAACATTAAAAATGAAGGCGCATAGCCCGTAGCACTGTGAACAGTGTTGTTGTAAGCCGTCAGGAGTTCAGGGAGATACTCAGGCCACCTATGTTGCCTCTCAGCCTCAAGAGAGCGCAACATGTTAAGCAAGGTCTGGTTCATTCTTTCTACTCTACCATTACCAGCGGGGTGGTATGGCGTGGTCCTGCTTTTACTAATGCCATAGAGCTGGGCTAGTTGTTGGACAAGGGAAGACTCAAAGTTGGCACCTTGGTCTGAATGGAACCTGGCAGGGCAGCCAAAAACCTGAATTACTGTGGACCATAATGCATGGACTGTAGTCTCTGCTGTCTGGTCCTTTGTAGGGACTGCCCAGGCATAACGAGTAAAATGGTCTATCATAACCAAGATGTTTTGAAATTTGTCAGTAGCTCTACCCAAGGTCAAATAGTCTATGCCTACCATCTCTAATGGGTATGTTGCAGTCAACGGGTGGAGTGGTGCCTTTGTTTGCGCCCTATTCTGCAAACCACAAGTAACACAACCCTGTTGGAATTGGCGCACCTCCATGTCCATGCCTGGCCAGTAGAAGAACCGTCGTATCCTTAAGAGCGTCCTTTCGGCTCCTGCGTGGGCGCTTGCTTCATGGTATCTCCTCCAGACCTGCTGGCGCTTTGTGGTTGGGCATACAACCTGAACACAAATCTCACAAGTTCGGGGGTCCTTGGTACTCCTGCACAACACTCCATCTGCAATATGTAGCTTCTCCCATTGGTGTAGAAGTTTTTGTGATGTTACTGATAATGTCCTTCTAATTGGGCCACTAGGCATTGACCCCTCTGCCACATACCTTGCTACCGTTTGTATGTCAGAGTCTGCATTTTGTAGAATTTTCCAGTCCCCCTCCAAGCGCAGTCCTGGTTCTTGGATAGGTTGTACTGGGTCTTCCTCTGCTGCAGCCAGCTGTACGACTTCACAGTTTACTCCTATGGAGAGGTTAGCAGGGAACCTAGAGAGAGCATCGGCATTAACATTTTCTCGACCTGCCCGATACTTTACTTGATAGTCAAAGGAAGCAAGTTGGGCAACCCAACGTTGCTCTGCAGCACCCAACCGGGCCGTTTGTAGGTGAGCAACTGGGTTATTGTCTGTGTAGACAATAAACTTAGCTCCAGTAAGATAGTCTTTAAATTTCTCAGTTATTGCCCATTTCAAAGCCAAGAGCTCCAATTTAAACGAGCTGTAGTTTGCATCATTTCTCTCTGCTGGGTGCAAACTCCGACTGGCATAAGCTATAACTCGTTCATGTCCATCTTGTACTTGGGCCAAAACAGCACCGAGACCTTGATTGCTGGCATCCGTGTACACAACAAAGGGCTTTGTAAAGTCTGCATAAGCCAAAACAGGGGGTTGAGTCAAGGCGGATTTTAGCTGCTCAAAAGAAGCCTGACACCCTGGGGACCAGTGGACTGGAATCTCAGATTTTTTTACAGAAACACCAGTCAAAAGGGCATTTAGAGGGCGGGCAGTTTTTGCGAAGTTGGGTACAAATCGTCTGTAATAACCTGCCAAGCCAAGAAAAGCTCTGACCTCCCGTACAGTTGCAGGTGTAGGTCAATCCAGAACAGCAGAGATTTTATCTGGATCCGGTCTTACCCCAGCCTGGTCAACCACATGGCCAAGGAACTTTACTTCATGTTGGAACAGCTTACACTTTTCCATTCTCAGCTTGAGTCCATGTTGCTGAAATCTCTGGAAGACTTCCTCCAAGTGCTGCAAGTGGGAAGAAAAATCAGGGGAGTAAATAATCACATCGTCCAGATACACTAAAAGGGATTTTGTTATCTGACCACTCAGGCACTGTTGCATCAGCCGCTGGAAGGTAGCTGGCGCATTACAGAGCCCAAAGGGCATGCGCTCAAACTCAAAAGTCCCATTGGTGTGGTGAAGGCAGTTTTCTCCCGGTCTCTTTGATCCATCTCCACCTGCCAGTACCCACTGGCAAGATCTAATGTGGAGAACCATTCAGCTTTGGTCAGACTAGTCAAGGTTTCTTCAATTCGTGGGAGAGGAAATGCATCCTTATGGGTAATGGAGTTGAGTTTCCTATAGTCAACACAAAACCTCCAACTTCCATCTTTCTTTTTGACTAGAACTATTGGTGCGGCCCAGGGGCTGCAGCTCTCACGAATTACACCCTTCTCCAACATATCTGCAAGTAATGCCTTCATTTCTCTGTACATCAAAGGAGGCAAGGGTCGATACCTCTCTTTAATAGGAGGAGCATCTCCAGTGTAAATGCGATGCTGAACCAAGTCAGTCTTGCCAAAATCCTCTTCATCTGCAGCAAAAATTTTCTTCCACTTCTGTAGGAGGGTTTTAAGCTCCAACTGTTGTTGAGGAGACAAATGGGGACAGTCAACAAGTCTGCTCACTTCTTCCTCAGTGTGTGTGTCTTCGTCAGGGTTTAGTGTGTTCACCACGGCAACCTCCACGACACCGTCCGCACTCATGGTCAGGCTCAGGTCCTGAGCTCCTTGGACATCCGTTTCCTCCACTCGGAATAACCGGCCCAGCTTCTGATAGCGTCCTATTGAAACTGGGTATGGGTGGGGGTTACAAACGCGAACCGGGACCCTCCCACCTTTCACAACAGACAGGGTTCTGGCAACTCCCCATTCTTCCCCTTCTGGCATAGCCTCAAGTACTACAGAATGGTCAGACCTACTCAGGGCCGTACAGGTACGTCCCCACACAATTACTTCACTTCTGGGTGGTACCTGAACTGTCCGTCGGTTGGCTGGTCGAACATAACCCATAAACCCATCATCTGGTGTTGTTGCAGTGGTCCTACGGCACACTGCGAATGCTTCCTGCCACGCCTTCCAGGGCTTCCATTCCTGAGGGGAGAGAGCTGGCTTCCCATGTTTAAAAACAGCATCCCAACATGCACCAATAACATTCATTCCAATAAGCAGTGGGTGGGTTGAGCAGTCATCTTTGACAATTACAACACCTTTCTCCGGAATCTTTATTCCTTCAACCTCAAAGTCCATTATTGCGTAACCAGAATATGGTATACTGAGGCCATTTGCAGCCTTCAGGGTCAATATCAAGGGGCTGGTGCCCTTTTCAACTTGTGTGAAGTGTTGTTCCATAGCGCTTTGATGGATTAATGTTACTTGTGAACCAGTGTCTAGTAGCCCAGTCATTTTCACTCCACTGACACAAACTTCAATTGTTGGGCATTTTCCAACAAACTGAGTGGGGGCCCCCTGGTGGTTAGCCTCAGAGGCTGTCCCTACTGCTTGGGCCTCAGCAGCCGGGGCACCTAGTTTAAAGATGGTGTATTAGAAGCACTGGAATTTCGGCAGAACCTTGCAATATGGCCTGTCTGTTTACACTGCCTGCATATCGGTTTACCATCTCGGGTCCACTCGTTGGAAGTACTCCGAAATCTCGGCCTAGGTCGGTAGTGCGTGGAAGAGTGGTCCGATCCAGAGTGTTGTAAAAGGGGTTTTAGCTCATTTAGGAGCTCTTGAGTCAGTCCTTTCATTTGGTCCTTGACATCGTTCATGATTTCCTGTTTTAAAGCCTCTCTCCAGTTAGGTGTAGGTGGCATGCGTGATTGCGACTCACCAGCAGCAGTAGAGCATGTGGCGTCAATACTCCCTTGTCCACGCTGCTCCTCCTCCAGGAGCAGGGCTTCACTGTGGATAGCAGCAAAATCAAGATTAGGATTACGGCGAACATATGTTCGTAGAGTTTGGGACAAGGGCCCTTCCCGGAGTCCTAGAAGCATTTGGTCTTTTAGATTATTCGCAGAGGGTGCATCATCAGGGCTGCGTCGCTGCAGTTTGCCAAACAGTTCCCTTAAACGAAGAGTAAAAGATTTAACTGACTCATTGGGTTTTTGGACACAACCAAAGAAACGAGACCTAAGCACAGCAACAGATGTGTTGTCGCCGTATAAAGTCTCGAGGTAGCTAAAAATTTTAACACTTGTGTCCTTGTCATCAGCATCTAACACATTAATTTGTAGCTTGGCCTCTCCAGCTAGAGCTCCCAGCAGAAGTTCAATTTTTCTTGGTTCAGTCAAAGCCTGTGCATTTATAATGCCAGATATTTGTTCTTTCCAGTCCTCATATTTGACATCACTATCTGGCCCCTGAAACTTTGGCAAAAAAGGTGCACCAGGATATATGGGCATCATCATCATTTTAAAACAAAATTAAAAAAAAAAGTTTAATATAAAAAAAATTTTGGTTGTTACACTGCTCGTGCCTGTGATCCTGCCGACACAACGCCAAATTTTGTCGTAGTCGAGTCACTAACTTAGAGGAAACAACGCCACCTAGTTTTTAAGTAGAGACTAGGAACTCTGAATAAAAGGGTCTAAAAGGTTTCGGAACCACAAGGCGAGCAGTGTAAGTGAACCGTACAACCCAGGAAATATATTTTAAAAGATTTATTACAAAAATATATATATATATCTAAAAAAAGAATCAGTCCTGAATTTTAGTCCTGAAAAAGAAGGGGGAAGAGCCGAGAGGGTGGCAGGCTGAGGAGTCCTGGCGGCTTGGCTTGACTTGACTTGTACTGTTGGCAGGCGGAACAGAGCTTCCCAACTCTGTCCAGCCACGTCCTCGTTTCCTGGAGCGATAAGTTCCCGTCACCGGCCCTCCCGACGGCCGAACCGCTGTGGAGGAGAAGATACTCCGGGCAGTCAATTGTTCACACAGGGAGCCGCTACCACGCCGCCACTGCTGCGACCACGGTTGACACAAACGCCAGAGTACGGAAGCGTTACTTACTCACAGGGGCAGAGTAACTCTGCCCGCCTGCTGTGTTGTGCGGCGTACTCTGGCCTTTCACTCCTTCCTCGTGCTGCCGCTTGTCGCCACTCCAAGTCGCAAGTCCTCCGGTCGCCGCCGTTTTCCTACGCTCACGCCAGCCTCTGCTCCCCTCCTTCTCTCAGCTCTCCACCTTATTAAGTAGTCCATGTCCCTCGCCTGCGCCGCCAGCCCCTCTACTCATTGGGTGAAATTTTCAGTCAATCTGCCACAGGTGTAAGCGCTTGCGGGATTAGGCAACAGGATGTAAACACACAGGAAGTCAAATACACTTCAAAATAAAACCACGCAAAACAGATAACATGCAGAAAACATAAGGGTATAAATAGTCATCCTGTGACATATCCACCCATCGTACCTCACCGCCTGCCCTACTTCCTCAACCACCATCGTCCTCTTCATCCCTTATGCCCTGATACTCTCTCTTGTTCAGTTCATTCTATAACATTTCTTTGTTTCTCTTTTTCAGGTGCCATCTGGCAGTTGGGGGGGGGGGTTGTGTGACTGACATGCTGAGACCACGAAAATTACTACCCACTGAGTTTCCTCCCAGCCTTCAATTATGAAAACCCCAGATGAGCCAGTCAGAGAACTTCCAAGTCTCTCCACAACCTCGTCCTCATTTCCATCCATACCTTCATTAAACCAGTAAACTCATATCAATGTTTTCAGTCGCGCTGGTCTGTCTGTCCGTTTGTCAGCAACTTTACGGAAAAGGTTCTGGACGGATTGATCTGAAATCTTTACCAGCCATGTGTGATCTGGATCACCTTCTGGATCCAGGAATGTTTTGAAGGATTCTTTATCATTGTAAGAGCTGCTTGGCGGAGGTCTGCACTCTCTGAGTGCTTTTCTAGTAAGGAGTGGTCTTTGGTAGCAAATAGAGGTACAGATGTAGAAAAAAATTGTTGGTACCCCTCGGTTGGTGAAAGAAAAACTCACAATGGTCACAAAAATAACTTGAATCTGACAAAGAAGAAATAAATAAAAACTCTATGAAAATGAACCAATGAAAGTCAGACATTGCTTTTCAACCACACTTCAATTCAATTAATTTGAAAAATAAACTCATGATACAGACCTGGACAAAAATGATGGTACCCCTAAAGGTAGAGTCCGGAGTTCCTCCACATTTCTGTGTGTAAACGACACTATTTAAACCAACAGCCCCTCTCTCAGGCTAATGGCCGCCTCGCTCTTCAGCTTCTTCAACTTCAAGACTCTCCTTCAGAGCTCAGCAGCGCATTCAAGCCAAACCAATATTAACCCTGGTTTTCCAATGCGCACTATCTAAAGCTCTTACCACAGAGTACTTCCTTTTCCTTGCTGTCTGCCTTTTTTTTGTTTGTTTGTTTTGTTTTGCGTTTTATTTTTCCTGAGAGTTGGAGTGACTGGCGTCTGCTCCAATCATGAGATTATCTCCACTCAGCGTCATGCTCTTAGTTCTGTCATTGGCTGGTGATCTGAACAGAAAACTCCACCCAGAAACATCCTGACCACACCAAAAAAAAAAAAAGGAGAAAAGCAAACTACAGACATCAGGAGAGGAAGTTGCAAACAAACTTGTGAGAGTAGAGGCCCAAAGGCGTGGATTAAGATGGATTTCATTTGCACAAGTCTAGCTTTTATTGTCAGGCGGAACCTCTGGACTTTACCTTTAACTTAATATTTTGTTGCACATCCTTTTCATGCAATCACTGCAGCCCAACATTTCTTGTAACTGTCAGCAGGTATTCTGGTCCACTCCTCATCAGCAAACTGCTCCAACAATGGTGTCCTCCTTGGTTGTCTCCATCAAGTCCACTTTGGCTCAAATGAGGATGGATAGTGGATCTGACAGTGATGTTCTTGAGCTTGACGTTTACCTTTAATCGCTGTAGAAGTTTTTCTGTGCTCTTTTGTTACTGTTGGTCATCTGTTTTCCTCCTGCGGCTACGTCCAGCCTTTACCTTTAACATGCTGGTCTAGAATTTTCTCTCTGATCTCCTGAAACAATCTCCCCTTCAATTCCTGGTCCATGCTGAGTGTGGTACACACCATGTCACCAAACAGCACAGTGACCACCCGCAGCCCTACACATTCACCTTATTCAGCTCCGCCCACTTTTTCCACAGACACATTTCTGCATTGGCTTAGCACTTCCGGTGAGGCGTGTTGTCAATATTGTTCAATGGAAAACCTAAATGAAAAATTCCAAGAAAACATGTCTGGTTCACCCAGTTCTCATAACAGAGTGAAGATGACACTAACACCAGTCCTGTTTCCTTGAAAACTGTTGGTAGCTGACCAGATCTACCATCTGCTGAACGTGTTTTCAGCTCCGCTCATAATCATCTTGCATCTTTCAGATCAGATCACCAAACACGGCAGCCATGAGCCACGCCAGGAATCAGGTGAGAATGAAGCGATCAGCTTATTTCCTGGCGCTGCGGCGGCAGATATAACAGACCACAGTGAAAAACACCGTCTGATTTTAATGAAAATGAAAATAAAATCATTTCAAGGCTGTAAAAGTCGGCCATAATCTGTTGCATGAAGAACGAGAACATGTTCTTCTGAAAGCCGGTGTCAGTCCAAGTCCAGCCAGCAACCTCTTACTGGGTCTGGGTGTCAGTAAGAGCGAACAGAACGTGGATACACCAGGATGCTCCAGTATGGAGGGGATGGGACGCTCCTGCAGCCACGCAGCTGGGATATTTTGGAGGGAATGTTTATTTGAACAAAACGGGACTTTATAATCACTACAATTGTTATTCTGCTAGGTTGTGATAATCTCATTGAGTCAATGCTCTGTGTTGTTGTTTGCTATTATGCTAAGTTAGCTTTATTAGGGCAGTTAGAAGCTGAAGTTGATTTAAGGACACGACTGTAAATATGATCATGTTCTGCCTCATCTAAAAAGCTAAAATCCTACAAAAGGCGCTGAAATGATTATTAAAGCTGCGCTTAGAGCAGAGATCATAATCAAAGAATAAAGCAGAGTCCACCACTAGAGAGCAGCTGCTACTGTTAGCATCTGAGGCTAGCACCGTTAGCTGTCCGGGCAGAAACTGTGATGGAGTCTAAATAAAGTGTCAGATTCTCTCGTTCAAGTTGTTGTGGCATCTGCAGACAAAGCAATGAATGCTGCTCATGTTTGAACACTTCATGTAGCTCATCTGCAGAACTGCCGTGGAGGCGGTGGTCTCCAGTTGGGGCTAGTTGGGTTCAGTCTGCAGAAACATCTTTTGGTGTGTCTGGGGAAGCGACTCAGATCACCAAGGGCCTGATTTACAAAGACTCCAAATTGCGAGTCTAATGTCTTTGCCTCGCAAAAAAAAATAGCGTGCGCTGTCATTTTAGCGTTTGCGGGTGATCTACAAAGATTACACGCGCAATCTGTAACAGGCGCAAACAGCAGGATTTAAATGAGGATTTAGCGTGCGCTCTCCCTGCGCCACGGAAAGTTCAGAAGAGCATGTGGTAAACGCAAAATGAAATTCATCCTGATAGAGAGATGTTAGTTTCAGAGATATAATGAGGCAAATAAAAAACAGAATATAAGATAAATATGAAGAGTTCATTTGCAAAAAAGACAAACGCCATTTAGAAAAAACGGAGTTGACTGCTTTTGCAAATAAACTCTTCATTTACTTTTGAATATTTTCAGCAAATCAAGCTCACATGAAGTGGAGGGTTTTAATGATGTAAAATGGAGATATGGCGTTTGTACCCAACAGCAACAAAAGCAGTTAACTCCGTTTTTCCACAGTGATGTTTGTCTGTTTTTGCAAATGAACTCTTCATATAACAACTATAAATAAAAATAATGCAGCAGGTTTCCCTGTGGATCGTAAGAAGAGGCCAGTTTAAGGACATGGATGAGGACACGCTGTGGAAGATGATCTGATATTACGCACAGACTGCGCGCTCTTTGGCACAATGCCAGGCACGGGACCTGCGTAATTGCCCCCCACCCCATGCAAAACTCAGTAAAAAAAAAATAGTATCATTAGTTTGTGCGACGTTACTGGTTATTTTCACTGAGTTTTTTGTGGGGTGGGGGCAAACTTCACACAGGACAGCAACCTCAGAACAGCAGCAGCAGTTGCTGCGGTGTGGAGGAGCAGGAGATGATTTTAATTTAAAAATATGCCATTGGCAAAAAGTAAAAGAAAATAAAAAGACATAATAATGTCAGCTTTAACTACCATGATGCTGCAGCTGCAGATGTTCTGGTTCATGTCTAGAATAACCGTGTTTAACAGTGATGTTGATTGTTATTTAATTAAATAATGAAAACTTGACGTGTCGCCTGAACACATCATGAAAAATGATTCTGACCCGATGTCTGCAGTCCTGTGTGCAGCATTCTTTCAGCCATCAGCGCGTAAAGCTGCCAGTTATACCTGCTTTTCAGACGTGCTAAATTACACGCAATCTTTTGCCCCCGCTTTCCTTTGAACAGTTGATAGATCACATTGCGCGTGTTAAACTGAGGTTTTGCATAGTCTCCTCCCAATATTTTGCGCCTTCTGGCAGAAACGCCCAGTTTGCATATTCATCTGCAGCAGATGCGCAAAATGGACAGCGGCGCTATTTTGCCCCTTGACAGGCGCAAACCTCCTTTTGCCCTGCTTCGTAAATCAGCTCTGGCGGATTATTGCGTGCGTAATGAAGATAGCGCCTGTTTTAACAAGCGCAAACCTTTCGTAAATCGGGCCCCAAGTGTGTTACAAAAACCGACCCGACGCAACCTCAGTCGTAGTCAATGAAACATGTTTGAAAACTAGAGGCAAACGCCCGACTGGGAGCTGCGCAGCAGACCTGCTGCTGCCGCATGTGCAAAGAACTGTGTGGATTTCCTACTGAAACCCAGCATACGATCAAAACCTGACAATGTCGTGTGCACAATCATTTTCAGATGCGATCTATGCATATGCATGGATCTAAGTAGGTAAATTTCCTTTTTACATCCCAGTAAACGTGGAATAGAGTGCAGATGTTGGGATTCTCCTCTCTGCACGATCAGAAAGACAAAATATGACTATGGAAGTGAAGAAAAATAAAGAATTTAACTGAGAACGAACTTGAAACTGTTTGGTGGCAAAAAATGTGTTCTACTCCGGCATAACACGCAAACAGAAGAGAGGTGGTGAGCTGAGAGTGTGACGCTGCTGTGGAGTCAGACTCTGATGGCTCCCAGGGTTATTACACATTTGTGAAACATAGTTGTTTAAAGGCTACAGCAGCCTCCTCACAGCCCGATGTCACTTCAAATATTGTATCTATTAGCCGACACAATTTGTTATTGTAACAGCCAGTTGCAGCAGCAGCCATGCGCCACAGCCTTTGGAATAAGTGATGCGCGGATTGATGCGCATATTTCAATAATCTTTCCCGTCCCGACCTACAGACTATTAAATCAGGGTTTCCCAACCCTGGTCCTCAGGGACCCCTGCCCTGCATGTATTCCAGGTTTCCAACTCCACCAGACCTGATTCAGATCAACTCAACTGCTCATCAACTTCTTTGCAAGCTGCTAACGAGCCTGTCATCTGAGTCAGGTGTGTTGAAGTAGGAGTATCTGGAAAACCAGCAGGGGTGGGGTCCCTGAGGACCAGGATTGGGAAACCCTGTATTAAATACACTCTGTGGCAATGCCATACTATTTTTTTTTTCCTGTAGGTGCACAGGGGTGCTGACCACATCATTTATGGAGCTGTTAAACTTTTTATTTATTTTCACACCAACAGCCATGATGCACAAACGGCTAAACGTTTGTTAAACTTTTACACACGCTTGTATTTAATACCCATTCAGCAATCATTGATACCCATTCAGGTCTATGTTTACCCCCTCCAAAAAGTCTATATACAATCTGGGAGCATGGAATTGTCCAGAATGTCTTGGCATGCTGAAGCATTCAGAGTTCCTTTCACTGGAACTAAGGGTGCGTTCATACTCTGGCAGTTTGGTCCGCTTTAAATGGGCCATGGTCCGATTCCACGGATAGTCTGCTTTGTTTGGTGCAGTCTGAACACCAACTGTACTCTGGTGCACCAAAAACACGGACTCTGGTCCACCTGAAAGCTGGGAGTCTTGGTTCACTTACAAATGGACTGTCGGACTATCCAGCGCACCTGATAGAAATGACGTTTGTTGACCACAATAAAGCAGAAGAAGAAGTAGTAGTAGGAGGAAATGGGGTAGAATATTGTTTGGGTCAGAGGGACAACAAAGCAAACAGCGCGTTTTTGAAGAAGCCGAGGTCAAAACAACAATGATAAACAACTGGAACATGTGCAGACGGAGAGTGGACAAATAATAAGAAGCAGAAAGATTTCCTCTTTAATCACGGTGTTTCTTCTTCATCATCAGTGGTTGTATTGGGAGCGTCGCCCCCTAGCGAGCAGTTAACTATGGTGGTTTAACCATGCGGTTTGGTCCTTCAGTTACTACAGTTTGAACTCAAACCGAAGCAAAGAAAGGTCTGAAATTTTTCCGAGATCCACACCCAATTGGAGAGAGATCCCGGACTATCCTGGTGTGAATGCACCCTAAGGAGCCAAGCCCAGCTTCTGAAAACCAATCCCACACCATAATCCCCCCTCCACCAAACTTTACTCTTGGCACAATGCAGTCAGACAAGTACCGTTGTCCTGGCAACCGCCAAACCCAGACTCCTCCATAAGATCACCAGATGGAGAAGCGTATTTGGTTCCTCCAGAGAACGCCTCCACTGCTCTAGAGTCCAGTGGTGGCTTCTTTCCACCACTGCATCCACGCTTTGCATTGCACTTGGTGATGTATGGATGGATGCAGCTGGTCGCCATGGAAACCCATTCCATGAAGCTCTCTGTCACTGTTCTTGAGCCACATGAAAGTTGTGTGTTGTGTGTTGACTGTAGGAAGTTGGCGAACTCTTTACACTATGCGCTTCAGCATCCGCTGACCAGTTTACCAGTTTTCCTGCCATCAGTTTGCGTGGCCGAACACTTCGTGGCTGAGTTGCTGTCGTTCCCAAACACTTCCATTTTCTTATAATATAGCTGACAGTTGACTGTGGAATAATAAGGAGTGAGGAAATTTCACCACTGGATTGTTACACAGGTGGCATCCTATCACAGTTCCACGCTGGAATTCACTGATTCCTGAGAGCGACACATTCTTTCACATGTTTGTAGAAACAATCTGCATTCCGAGCTGCTTTATTTATACACATGTGGACATGAAAGTGATTGGAACACCTGATTCTTATAATTGGGATGGGTGAGCAAATACTTTTGGCAATATAGTGTAGTTCCCTTTTTACACAGTCAGACACATTTATGTTTCTTTTTTTAAAATTTTCTTTGTAAGTTATTAGAAATGCAGTCATTTAATTGCCAGCATCTTTAAAAGCTGAGTGCAGTTTCTCTTTGAGGGAAAGAGATGCTGCACTAGATTCCTGCATTAGTACTCTTCAAATTCTTATTCTCAAACTTTTTTGCTGAAGCTTCGCATACTCGGCTGAGCAGAAATCTCCCCAAAAAAGAAAGAAAAAGCTATTCTCAGCCTGCAGAGAGCCAAAGGGCCCTGGGGGTGCCTTATTAGATGGGTGGTGATATACATAATATCTCAGTTTTGACAGCAAATCTGTTCTTAAGTTGCCGTGACAGCCACTAAGATTCCTGCCAGAAAGCTATCAAATGGAATGGATTATTCCGTGTGTTTCATGAGCGGGAGCATGACACAGTTCCTCTGGCAGTGGTTTGTGGGATGGCATACGGCCAAGAAACAAAGGCCCCAGCTTGGCAGGGGCACATGTGATGGAACAATGGGAACATCTTCGTAGGTCAGGCTTGACATCCAAACTGATGCAGGTAAAGAAAAGCATCTGTAGTGGTTGATTGCAGTCTTGCTCCGATGTGAAAACCCAGATGGTAATTGTGCTCCACTGTGGAGTGAATCATACCAATTAGTGTCCTCGTGATCCTTCCTTCCTGACGAATTTCGATGAATGCCGCTCTCGGTTCTCTGTCAGAGTCGCTTACAGTACATCTGCAAATATCAGTGTGTCAACATCTGCAGAAAATGACTGAAGAGCACTCGGCTTCATGCACTATTTATATTTCTCTCTGAGAGGCCTCTGCTCTTCCTCACCATTCACAGATATAAACATGTAATTGAAAGCATTTTGTTTTTCTGACATATTCTGTCATTCCTTTTACCATTTAGTCTTCTTCATTAACATATGACAAGACTGCAGGCTTCTGCTTCAGTTTACTTCTTTTCAGTCTTTACAGCCTAAAAGTAAAATCTGGTTTCCAGCCAAAGAATGGATAAAAACCCTAATCTGAAACAAAAAAGTTGATCATTCACTGATGTGAAAAGGAAGCCATATACAGACATGGAAAAAAATTGTTGATACCCCTCGGTTAATAAAAGAAAAACCCACACTTGAATCTAACAAACGTAAAAATAAATTAAAAATTGTATGAAAATTACTCAGTAAAAGTCATACATTGCTTTCCAACCATGCCTAAACAGAATTATTCTAAAAAATAATCTCATGAATCCGGCCTGGACAAAAATAAAAGTACCCCTAGAAAAGACTGAAAATAATGTGAGCAAAGGGACATGTTACTTCCAGGTGTGTCCACTAATTAGCATCATAGGTGTCTACAGTCCTGTAACCAGTCAGTGGGCCTATTCACCTTATTCAGGAAGTCTGGATAGGTGCCGCCATTTTGGCCTACAACTTCCGGTCAGCAGTGTTGCGGTCATACCTGCCTTTAGAAAACCACATGAAAGACCCGAAGCAGAGCACGACTGCATGTGCTGGCAAACTGGTAACTACTGATGTAACTGTTCGGTTGTGCAGAGCTAAAAAAGGCCGTATGACAGAACAAATTCACAAACCAGCAACTCTAACACAAGCATCTGCTATTGTATTAAATTTATCTACCTGGTTATCACCATGTTTTCTGGTGTGTGTGTGGACTGAGAATTTGAGAATCCATGTACGACTTCCTTAACTTTCCATCTTGGCAGTTCCTGAGGTTTCGTGTTATCAGGGAGATAAAGTGTCTCTGGAGACATTTTGTCTTCCACAGTTAACAATATGAGCAGGTTTTGCTCTTGGGTGTTTTCTTTTGTCCCATCGGCTGCTGCCTCTCTTTGTAGAAAATGATTTGATTGGAATGTTGAAGTAGTGTTTGATGAATCAAAACCTCATTATGAAGACAATAGTAATGTAATTGGATATTCGTTGTAGAAAAGTCATGACTTTGATAAATGTTCAGCAGTTTTTCAAACTTGAGTTGAAACTCAGCCTGGAGCTGCAAAACTCCAAACTCTCCACAACCACGTTGCATCTTTTGCATACAAAGTTTACAGACAACAACTCCCTGCACGCTGTGTTTAAGGTGCCCAGTGTCAAGAATGCATCTACACCATCCCTGAATGCCTGTTTTTCCCGACCATTAGGCTCAGTGCAGAGCCAAATAAAAAGTCCACAGAGGGGATAAATTCATGGCGAGTAAAAACATTCACAGCAGCAACCAACCACATAAATGAGGCATGGAGAAACTGTCGATCAGTCCGGAGTTACACTCACAGATGACAAGCGCAAAAAGGGCTGCCTGTCAAAGAAAATGATTCAGAGAGGTGCTTAGATGCGATGAGGAAGTGATTCAACAGCTAAAGTCTGACCAAACTGTAAGGAGCCTTTTAAAATGGACGTGGAAGGATGATGAAATCACGCCTCAACAACAGCTAGGTTTTCTTTTAAAAATACATGTCCAAGATTATGTGAAAAGCTTTGTTTCTCTGTGTTATTCTAACCTTTCTTCTATCTTCATGGTTCTATTTTAAAGGGAGTGATATGCACTGCCTTACAGAAGTCAAGGGCCCCCTGTTTTATTTTAGAGAATAAAAAACGCTGCATTACTGTGGTGGGAGGAATGTACCGAGAATGAAATAGTTAAATACAGCATTAAATAATGAATTAAATGTGCTTTTCATTTATTGAAATTGGAAATAAGTCATTAAATATCTATTTAATGTAATCAAAATTTTATTTTACATAAAAACATATATAATTGTTTTAGTGTTAAATTAATTACTTTATGATCTCTAGTGCTGCAGTCTGCACGAATTATGGAATTTTATTTTCATTTTTTTTTAACTGTCCTGTCCGGCATGGTGGCTGCAGATTGATGCTCTGGCTGCTTTATTGTGTTGAACAGATGTGCTTTTCCAAGAGGACCTTTATGAATGTAAGGCTCCTCTTGATATTCTGAGTTTATTCATTTTATTTCTTTAATTATTTGTTTATAACTGCATTTTTCATCATATTGTTAGGCCTGACAAGAGGGAAATGAAAGTTAACAGAAAAAATGGTGAGAAGTGGAACGGAGAGAAAAGAGTGAAGAAAAGAGAGAGAGAGAGAAAAAACATGGATACACTTACACGGTTCACTGGTGCATCTTTACAGAAACCCCTAAACAACATTCCAAGGTCTCTGCTGGAAAATAAAAATAACAATCCCGTACAGGAGGACCTGCAGGTGGCTTGAGTATCATCAGATCATACAAACACATGCAGAACTACGCAGAGAAGAGGTACAACCTAGTCAGCGCAATGGGGAGCAGCGTCACAGTGTCATCATGCAGAATAAAGGGTCTCTATGGTGATGCAGTCATGCAGATGCAGCCTTGTCTCTGCAAGGAGGAGGAAGCCCACACAGTCCACGACCCAGGCCACCAGCAGCCACCCAGAGACCCCAGACCCTGGCCACCAGCAGATGCCCAGAGACCCCAGACCCTGGCCACCAGCAGCTGCCCAGAGACCCCAGACCCTGGCCACCAACAGCTGCCCAGAGACCCCAGACCCTGGCCACCAGCAGCTGCCTAGAGACCCCAGACCCAGGCCACCAGCAGAGACCCAGAGACCCCAGACCCAGGCCACCAGCGGCTGCCCCGAGACCGGGCCACCAGTAGCCCCCAGAGACCCCAGACCCTGGCCACCAGCAGCTGCCCAGAGACCCCAGACCCTGGCCACCAGCAGCCACCCAGAGACCCCAGACCCTGGCCACCAGCAGCTGCCTAGAGACCCCAGACCCAGGCCACCAGCAGCCACCCAGAGACCCCAGACCCTGGCCACCAGCAGCTGCCTAGAGACCCCAGACCCTGGCCACCAGCAGCCACCCAGAGACCCCAGACCCAGGCCACCAGCGGCTGCCCAGAGACCGGGCCACCAGTAGCCCCCAGAGACCCCAGACCCTGGCCACCAGCAGCTGCCCAGAGACCCCAGACCCTGGCCACCAGCAGCTGCCTAGAGACCCCAGACCCTGGCCACCAGCAGCTGCCTAGAGACCACAGACCCAGGCCACCAGCAGCCACCCAGAGACCCCAGACCCTGGCCACCAGCAGCCACCAAGAGACCCCAGACCGGGGCCCCAGCAGCCACCCAGAGACCCCAGACCCTGGCCGCCAGCAGCTGCCCAGAGACCCCAGACCCTGGCCACCAGCAGCTGCCCAGAGACCCCAGACCCAGGCCACCAGCAGCTGCCCAGAGACCGGGCCACCAGTAGCCCCCAGAGACCCCAGACCCAGGCCACCAGCAGCCACCCAGAGACCCCAGACCCAGGCCGCCAGCAGCTGCCCAGAGACCCCAGACCATGGCCACCAGCAGCTGCCCAGAGTCCCCAGACCGGGGCCCCAGCAGCCCCCAGAGGTATGGACCCCAACCACCCCCACAAAAGGATGGACATGCATCCCCCCAGAGGGAGGCCCCAGCCAAAGCCCCCTGCGGTCTCGGGGCTCAGGCCCTAGCTGACCAAGTCCAGCAACTGCCAACCCTGCCCCCGGGGCAGGCACAGGGCGGAGCCCAGGGTGCAAAGACCCAGGGGCACACACCTCGCTCCTCCCTACTTCTTCCTCCATACACACCCTGGACACGCTCCCTCTTCTACAACCCCCCCCACAACCCCCCCAGCCCCCTCCTGCAAGGTCCTCCCTCCTGTCATTCTCCGACATTCACTCTCTCCAACACCAATCCTTGTACAGCTGCATACACCACACCCACTGATACACACTTCATCCCTCCTACACTTTATAAATGTCCCCTTTCACACTCATATTCGTTTGCTCTCACACACCCACCTCACTCTTACCCTTGCTTCCGTGCCTCCTGCTGCAAACCAGCAAAAACTGAAAAATCACGCACATCCCAAGAAAAATGCCAAACCAGGTGCTGGATCACAAGAAAACGCAGCTAAAGAAGAAAGGATGGACCCGTTCAGCTGGTTATAGCTCCCACAAATATTAGACATCAGTGCTGTGCCTGAAACGTTACTCAGTGAAGTCTAATAATATCCAGCTGTGCGGATCCATCCTCTCTTTTTTGCTGCAAACCAGCCCCACCTGCGCTACATGTTTAGCGAGTCATGTTAGCTTCTGTCTTTAGCCGATTAGCTTCAACTAGAAGCATTTAGCTTTTACTGAGCAAAATAAAGACACAGACGTAGACTGCAACGCTATTTTGCCGTGATCCGAGGGGGAGAAGGACCCAAAAGCAGACATACAACCTTGTGAATTAAACAATTTATTAATGAGAATTGGAGAAGAAGATCCAGGTTTTGCGGTCCAGTGGGGCGGATCCAGCTGGCGAGTAGGCAGGGGATGAAACAACTGATACAAGCATGGAGATCTCTGGGCAGAGGGAAGACAGGAAAGCCATGACTGGCGGCATACGTATCAAAAGCATAGAAAGGCTTGATGTTGCCACATGGGAATGGAGAACGATCTGACGAAGACTGACCGGGGTAGAAATGCAGGAGATGATGATGAGAAGATGAGTGACAGCTGCATCTGAGCTGAAAAGCAGAACCCTGCCAGCACAAACACGCCAACATCCACTCAAGAGTAGCTAACCATGACATCTGCAGCTCATCAGACACTTACTGCTGTGTAATAAACGCGACTGAAAGATGTAAAAAAAGTTCATCACATTTAGGTTTGTTTACACAAAGAGCGGACTTCCCAGTCTGGTAATAATGATGCAAACAGAGAGTAGGTTTTGCAGCTCTATTGTCAGACTCCAACAAGCAAATTCTTTTCCCAGGTCCACTTGCGTTTTTGCTCTGTAGCCATCTCTTTCTTGCTTTTTCTTTCTTGCCTCCTCAGACATTGTTTTCATGTACTTGGCTTTGCCATGACAGAAGTCAACAGTAAAAGTAGCACAACGCAGTGTTCTCCATGTTTATGGCGGAAGAGCAACACACTCCAGATCATGTGACCGTGATTGAACACCGATTCTGCAAAGTCAGGATGTCTGGTTTCTGCAGAGGACGGCCCATTCAGTTCATCTATACATGTCAAGTGCTATTTATTTACCCCAAAAACCTCCAATTACTGCTCAGACGAGGCTGATGTTAGAGTCAAAAGTTACATGGTATCTCCTTAAACTGCTACTTTGACTACAATTTTGGGTTATTCACCCGGGTTGTACATGAGGGAACATCCCTAAACAAACAGAGATAACCGCACACCAGCGCAGTCAACTCATCATCACACCGCGAACAAGGAAGATGGGACAACAGCTTATCCAGGGTTATCCATGTATCCATGTTGACTACAATGTTGGGTTATTTTACCCCATAAGTTGGGTTATGTTGACTATAATGTTGGGTTATTTTAACCCAGAAGTTGGGTTATAGACTGATCCGATGAGCACTTTGTGTGTGGCGCCATCTTGCAACGCCGCCATTAAGGTGGGGACTAGTCTCATTTACCTACATGGTAAGCAGCGTGAATATCTGGATTTACAACGTTGGACAGTCGTCTAAGGTCATGATAACCTATAGGTATGTTATCCAGAGATCTTTAGAAGTATTCTGACATTTATTTGTTTATTTATTTTTACATTGGATCATTAATTTAAATGTTGGGCTATTTTAGCCCAGAAGTTGGGGCTAAGTTGGTCCCCTTTTAACCCAGCAATTTGACCCAGGAGTTTTGTATGCACTTCACAATACTGTCTAGAAAGTCAGGTGTCCTCTGAATTTCTTTCTATTTGGTAAGGATATCCCTTGAATTTCCTCTAGACAGCTTTTTTTCTTTTGGCCTGACACTTCTTCTTTTGCCGTAATTAACCAGTTTCCTTCAAATCTTTGGGCACACTGCACACAGCACTAAGATATGCCAAGTTTTCAGCTGATACTGTAGCTTTTTGTGAATCACCTTGTTGGTACAAAAATCCAGTTTTATGTCTGTGAACTGTGTTATCTTTGTGCTGGTCCAGTAAAAGATTGATCTTTTCAGTTTGGATCTGATTCTAGGCTGATTACATCCAGGACCACCCACAACCCCTATTTAGATAAAGCGGGTACAACATTGAATGGCTGAAACGTTGTCATGGATGTTTTGCCCAGTGCTTTGAAAAAAAAAAATACTGTTTACCTCTATTTTAAATAAAATAACTATGGTAATGTACCCTGTAGGCAAACTACTAATTACTTCTTCAACATAAATTGCAGGGGTTGGGATTAAACTGGTGCCACTGCAGGGAGTCTGGTGCACATCCTCTGAAATTTTTGTCTCATTAGTTTATGTTCATGGATGCTGCAACATAATGTGCAAACAGTGTTGAGTTGAAGTATATATACCATCCAGGTTTTTGTGGAAATGAATAAATTATAATTAATTGCAGCAGTTTATTTCAGTCATTGGCTTCATTTTTTAAGATCCATTCCATTTTGGGTTTGAAGTTGAGAACATTGGAGCAAACTTGGCCCAGATAAACACTTACAATATGACTAGCTTTTGCAAGGTGTTACATAAATCCTTGTGTGAGTCAGCATGAATGACACGCTGCACTAATCTTCTCCCAGACGAATCAGTGCAAGCTTCATAGAAGGTAGACATTGAAATCATTCTCACAGGTGAGTGCTGGTGTTGCTGTGTGGCGAGATACTGCACATATTAGGCTGAGGACATAAGTTGTTGGTGATTAGTGACGGATAACTCATCCGACCTCAACATACAATGTTCAGTTACAGGTGGATCAGGATCTGCAAACACTCACCTGCAACTTTATTAGGTTCACTGTACAAGTACCAGATTGGACCCCTTTTACCTTCAGAAATGTCTTAATTCAGGGTGTTATTGATGCAAACAAGGTGCAGGAAACATTCCTGAGATAGATTTTTCTTCATACTGACATGATGGCATCACACTGTTGCTGCAAATTTGTCACTGAACATGCATGATGAGAATCTCCCACATATCTTTAATGATCACCAAAGCTTTTTTCTTTTCTTTAAAAAAAGAGAAAAATTGTGACTTCCTTACATGACTCATCAGACCTTTTCTCTATTGTCCGTTTGGTGATAAACTTATCATGGAAAGTGAATGTGAAACTGCTATTGTACATCAGCTGCAGGATGTGTGTGTTCATTTCCATCAGGACATTTAGATTCCACTGCAGGGTCAGTTTCATTTCAATGAGAGGGTTTATGTAATACGGGGGAAGAACATAATCAAGTGTCGACTCTATACAGTAGGTAGGCGTCAGCAATAAAAGAAAATGGTGCACACTGCATGGTTTGTAATAAATGTTATGTGGGAAAGTTTATCTGGTACAACACCTGAAAAACATCTACAATCTGTTTCCCAATCTGCTTCCAGACTTGCATTGCGGAACATGAGCGGTAAAGTCCATCCGCTCTTTTTGGACTCGTCTTTCCAAACATGTTTTCTTCCCCGCAGACTAATTGTGTCCTGGCCACGTTCAGACATCAGGAAATGTTGCAGACAAAAATAAATAAATAGAAATGAACAAAAATAAATAGAAAACAATAAAAATAAAGTAAATAGAGATAAATAGAAAGATTATATTCCACATCTTTGTGGTCTTCAGAGGCCAATAGGAGGCTGCAGAGCGGGTGTTGCTGCGAAGGTGTCCAGTTTTAACATGGTGACTACACAAGTCCAGGCAGATCGCTGGTGTTTCTTCACGGGAAACCAATAAAAACTTATTCCTAGTCTAGGTGGGTTCTTCCCTTGTCCACTAAACCAGTCAAAAATGCAAAAAAGTGTCTGGCTTTGTTGTAATTAACCCTGAAAAGACCAGTCTATTCTGTTCCAAAGGACTTCCAAAGCTTTTTGTTCAATGTGTCTGATATGCTAACAACATATGAGCCGCTGATGGCAAGGTCACATGGACATTTTTGCCAAGATAAAACTGTTCTCGAGTCTAGAAAAGGGATTAGATCCGTATTTTTATGCACCATGTGACCGCACCAAAAATTCAGAGTTGTCGGGACAGAACGGTTGAGACTGCTAAGATCATCTGGGTCAAGTTTGCTTTCTCTTACCAGAAAACCTGAAATTTGACCCAAACCAAGTTCTGCTGAATCAGGCCTGACAACTTTCATATTTACCAGCATGATAGGGAGTTTTGATGATGATGATGAAGATGTGCACTACCAGCCAAACGTTTGGGATCACCTAAATGGGAAAGTCTAACTCAAATTGATAATTTCACAACATTTCACAAAATTATAATTTAGTGAGATAAAATATTGGCTTGGAAAATTGTTTTGTGGTTGAAAAGAATCACTTGAAAAAACAAACCAACAAACTGTCACAGACAAATTAGGGCGCATTCAAAAAGCTTTTTTGATTCGAATCAGAGTCTGTTTGCTCGGAAAGTCCCCTTCCTTAGGGGAGTTGTGAACGCGCAAACGGACTCTGATCCGGAACAAACAACCGGACTCGGTCCGCCTGCAAACACAGGTCTCGGTCCGATTCAAGTGAACTAAAGACAGGAAGTGGACTACAAATCGCATCGGCATTGTGGGTCAAATGTTGGACAACATGGGTAAACGCTGCGACAACAAACACACGTGAGGGACTGCAGTACTTATAAAGATGGCTCGTGGTCAGACGTGGAGTTATGAGGAAGTAAAAGCTTTAATCTATATTTGATCTGATGAAAGCATATCCAGCTCCTCGTACAAATATAATGTCGCTTTGAGGAGCAAAGGTTGTGAGAACCTTCTTGTACGTGCGTCTTGTCCTTGCCTACGGTGAATCCAAAAGCATTCACCGTAGAGATTCTCATTCTTGGCCCGTTTGGCTCGTTTGGCAAAAGTGCAACGTGAACGCGATCTAGGTCCGGAAGACCACCCCCACCCCCAACCGACCCGAGTCCCCAAACGGACCGAGACTCGCGGACTATGCTTTCTAAATGCACCCTTAGAGCACCTTTCCCATGAACATGGACCAGCATACCTGTCAACAGGTGCAGACGTCTGATTGGACGTTACAGAAAACATCTGATTGCAGTGATTGTCTCAAAGTGTTTCAACAAAATTTCCATTTAGAAGCCCATCATGCTTGTTTTATTTGTTTCTTTTTAATATGTCTGCTGAAAACAATCCAAAATCATTGTCATGATTTTCAGAATGTTTTATTTATTATTATTATTATTATTATTATTATTATCAAGTTTTGATCACTGTCTTATTGGATTTAATGGGAAAGTGATCCCAAACTTTTGACCGGTCGTGTATTTTCAATTGATTTCTGTTTGTTTTTATTGTCGCTCCCTGTATGCATCCCCATCTGAATGTTTCTTTTGATCATGTGATCACCGTCTACTTTATGTTTGAAGAGTGTTCACAAAGTCGGCCTTATCTGGAACGTATGTGATGCATAAAACAAAGGCTGCTGTATGATGAGCCTCCTGCTCAGCTTGGGGCTAATTTCTCAGAGCCAAATGTCAGTGTACCGCTTCTGAGATAAAGGAAAGTTAAAAGTCCAACACCAGCAGGGACATTTTCACCAGCATGAAGGTGAGCTCCTCTAATCAGGCAGTCTTTAAACAATCAGCTTTCAACATGAAGACAGGACACAAGGTTTTGCTTCTGAGACACCATGACCCACGAGGAAGATGAAAAACATGCCAAATGTAACTAGCATGGAAACAGTCAGCATGTGGGATTGTTTTATGTGCAAACGAATATGTTGTTGACATCAGTGGAAACTATTCCAACACCTCCACTGAAAAGCAGCCCAGTGTGGAGCACACTGTTCACAACATGAGGGTCTCGCTTCTCCTTTTCTGAGAACAAGAGGAGCTTATGGATAAAACTGAAAGTGTGAATTCAACTATATTTTATTTCCATATGAAGAAATTGTCAGAACCATTTCTGACAAGTGCAGCCTCAGGAGAAGGAAGCAACCTCCCGGACATGGGAGGTTCTGAACTGTTGTGTCTTGAAAACGCAGCAGCGGTTCATTAAAGGGTAATGGTGCATTGATGACAAGTTATATCCACCCATCTCTTCTCAACTAATGGAGCACTGCACAGATGTTGACATCCCTCAGAATGGATGGATGTTTGAGTCTTTGGGTGGGGTGTGGAGGGTTTGCCAGGAGGAAACAGGGTTATCATTCTTCTCAGCAGAATACAAGAAGTACCACGGGACAGGATTTACAAGCAAATGCTTACTGGTGGTCTCGTTCCAGCAGACATGTTGGTAAATCCTATATGTTTATAACCCATGTCTCTGTTACATTCTGGGCACAGGAACTGGATAAGACAGAATGCAGCAACACAAAACTTTACAAATACTTCCTCATGTAAAATATGTATGGCTGACAATCAAGAAAAGACTCCACCCCATACCCCACCCCCATCCCCCCAAAAAAGGAAAAAAAAAAAAAAGATAAAAAAAAGATACCAATCCTTCATTTTTACACCATCTAACTACTTGGACAGGAATGAAACTGATTAATTAGGATCATTGAATGTGGGTGCACGGAAAACTACTCAGGATTCAGATTCAGATTCCTTTATCTTTCCATTGTATAATACACATATGAATTTGTTTTGGCAACAAGTGTGCATTCAATCAGTCAGGCCATTTTTTCACATATAACATGCAAACAAAAACACAAAAACAGTGCAAGAGATAAATAATAATACTATGTTATCAGGTACAGCTTTTAGGGAGTGGGTAGCCTAGTGGTGGCGTCGTGGGCTTTGGCGCAGAGGACCTGGGTTCGATTCCCCGACATGACTCCTAGGTGAACCACTGTGGACCCCTGAGCAAGGTCCTTAACCCCCCAACTGCTCCCCAGGCTGCTTTAAGTAGCAGCCCACTGCTCTCTGGTACCAATGTACAGAGATGGGTAAAATGCAGAGCCCTAATTTCCCCTCAGCTGGTGCTCCAGGATAGATGGTAGGACGGTATTAAAGGCCGAACTGAGGTCGACGAACAGGATCCTGGCATAGCTGCCGGCAGTGTCCAGATGTTTTAAGGTGTAATGCAGAGCCATGTTTACGGCATCCTCCGTGGATCTATTCGCTCTGTCTGCAAACTGCAACGGGTCCAGCACAGGATCAGTGATGCGCTTCAGATGGGCCAGGACAAGGCGCTCCAGGACCTTCATGACCACAGACGACAGGTCTATAGTCATTTAGGCCTGTGACCTTGGCCTTCTTGGGGACAGAAATGATAGTCGAGGCCTTGAAGCATGCTGGGACATGACCCAGCTCCAGCGAGGTGTTGAAGTTGTGGGTAGACACCGGGACGAGCTGGTCAGCGCAGTGCTTCAGGACGGAGGGGGAAACGGAATCCAGGCCGGACGCCTTCGGGGGGTTCCTCCTCAGCTTGGGGCTTGAGCAGCAGTTTAACCTCTCTTTCTGTGACAATAAGAGGGGGTAGAGTGGGGGGGGGGGGGGGGGGGGGGGGTTGGAGGGAAGGGGCCGGGGGGAAACTCTCCTTGTTAAATCTACAGTAGCTTGTTGGCGAGGGGGAGGTTGTCAGATGCCTGAGGGGACCTGGGCTTGTAGTTGGTGATGGTCTTCAGGCCTTTCCAGACAGAGGAGGAGTTCCCCTCAGAGAATTGCTGCCGCAGTTTCTCTGAGAAGCGATGTTTCGCCTCCCTCACCACTTTGGCAAACCTATACTTGGCTTGCCTAAACAAGGCCACATCGCTGGAAAGCCTGGTCACCTCGTTCTCCGACCTCAGCATCCTGAGGTGGGCTGAAAACCAGGGTTTGTCATTGTTGTAGATCTTCCTGTGGCAGAGGGGAACACACACCTGAGGCTGATGAATGATGTCACAGTGTCCGTGTATTCATCCAGGTTGTTTCCAGCCTCAGGCCCCGCCCACTCAACAAAGTCCCAGTCACAGCCCGCATTTTCCAGCCAGGCACAGAGTCACTCACTTGCCTCACTGGACCAAACTCTGCACTACAGGTTTTGATATTTTTAATTTCTGCCTGTAGCGAGGGATCAGGGGGATGAGATGGTGATCACCCTTGCCCAGAGCAGCACGTTGGACAGAATGGTATTCCTGCTGGATGGTACAATGATCAAGAATGTTCCCACCCCTAGTAGCAGCACATGTCACTTGCTGTCTGTATTTAGGGAGAGCCTGACTCAGATGAACCTGGTTAAAGTCCCCAAGCACCACAGCAAAACTGTCTGGGTATTTACATTCCGCCTCCGACAGCTGTTCTGCTAGTGTGTCCACTGCTGCAGTGACGTCAGCATTCGGAGGAATGTAAACACACACGCGGATGAATGCATTAAACTCACGGGGGGAATAGGATGATCAGAAATAGTAGGCCTACCAGTCGCTGGGTTTCCATTACACCTAGAATTTTGCAAAATCTAAATATCTCATTTGAAAACCGCTACTGGAAACACCTGCATTTCGGGAAAAAAAAAAAAAAAAACACAAATATCGCAAAAAGTTTTTATGCTTTCATGGGGCAGATTTTCAGATGTTTCGATAAAGCAGTTTTCCGCATAATTGTAATGTAAACACTTTTCACATTTACAGCCATCAGGCCTGATGTATGGGGGCAAAATCTAGGTATTCCTTCTTGATTATGATGTTTATGATCATCTACGAGCATTAACTGTGAAATCAGAGTGATGGGGAAGTTTTTTCAGTCACATATAGGCCGACATGAAAAATTCCCAAATCGCCGTAACTCAGCAAGCTGAGTTCATTCTGGACTACATGCAGATGGTTTAAGTTCTTCTTGTATTAACGACTGGCCATGAGCTGTCCATGTCGTTTCCACACATTTGTAGCACCACAACTCGGTTATCTTGTCGCCACATGTTAATTATACATCACCGGGATTTAATGATGGAATGAACATCTGATGACTGCACCTTAGTCAACAGCTGCATCACCACATCAGTCAGGAACTGGTGCCGGATAAAAGTGGAATAAAGAGCCAGAAATGAGATCCACACAGTTCTGGGAGAGCTATTGACATGAAATTTTCATCAGATGTGGGCAACAACCTAAGTAATGCACACATACAAAGAAATCAAAAAAGTGCTCCACGAGACTACAGATAAGCCCAGAGAAATGAAAAACTTTCAGTGTTTCCCCGTTCATATTCATAGTGCCATATTCATAAAATCATTTTATGGGGACAAGGTGAATAGAATCAGCAGCAGTAGCGGCTCATCCGACAAGCTTTTTTGTGTGGAGCGAGTCTGGAGAGAGGAAAGGTAGCTGCTGGAAGTTGCTTTAAAATTAGTAAACCCACCCAGAATAAATTGGCTGACAAGATGTTGAACAGACGTCACCTTCATACGTTGAAACAACATTTTGATTTGGTTGAAAAGTGAAAGATGAAAAGGCGTCATTGAAAAGATGTCTCCATGAAGACGTCCCTTTGCGTTCTAAGGCTTGTTCCATCCTCCATGAGAAGTGAGAACTTTCATCTTTTTCTCGAGGCCACGAGAACAAAATGATGTCATTTTGTCCTTGCGGACCTGATCAGATGGCTCCCAAAATGGCTGTGGAGATTTCAGCTGGGTCACTGGGTAGATCAGCAGTCCATTTGATGGTCAGTCCGATCTGTCATGACTCTGTGCAGAAGGAGGACTCAAAGAGCTGATGTGCAAATTAAAGACAAGTTTATTAAAGTTGAGTTCAGGTATATCCAGGAGAGGAGCTCTTCAGGTTGTTCAGTTCAGGCAAAAGGATATTGAAGACAGAAGATCAAAAGGACAATGAAGATTTTGGCTAAAAGGGAACATACTCATAAACAGAAGTGGGCTCAAATGCACAGAGTCATCAACAGACTGGCAAAGGATGACTGCAGAAATCAAGCTTTTAACTGGAGAGGTTGATGGGAGGATGAGCAGCAGTTGTGCAGCATTCCTGTTGAGCCATCAGCGCAGCTGTGGATAGAGAAGGAAAAGGTGAGCAAAGCACCAAAAGAGGACATCAGAGGACACTAAATGGAGAGGGAACCATCCATGATGGTAAAGCTGGAAAAGTGACTAAAAAACTGCTACGAAGCCACTAGAATCCATATTTACAGAGGTGTAGATATTCCTCCACAAACATCATGTCCTTCTTTGGCAAGTAGCGCCACAGTCTGGTCAAATGTGCTGAAATGCAGCGATGTTTCCTTATCACTCATTTATGCAGGCGTGCCTGTATCTGTTATATAGATCATCATGCAGAATGTTTTTGTCTATAAAACATGGGGGGAAAAATATCAAAATTATGTCATCAGCACTTTAAACTCTGGATTAGATCCAATCAGAGGAGGGGACCTGCCCCTACAACTGTGGATCAGATATAAGCTAGCCTTTTATCGCTACAAAATACTGAACTTAAAGCAACCCTTACTGTGCGTTCAGACCAAGAGCGACTAAAGCTGTAAAATAGCTTTTGTCGCTCATAAAAATAGCTGCTACAAAAAATCTGTTCGCTTTTGTCGCTCAAGCCGCTTATGACGTCACGTTCAATTTTGCATATCCTTTTAAAAGGACCGTATGCTTTTTACCATTAGCAGAGCTTTTGCAGTGATGGTTTTCGTGATTGCTGCCTTGTGCTTTGACAAGTTGGAGCCTGTGATTAACCAGAAATCCGTCTCCTACTGAAAAACAACGGTCTGGACATAACTGATTAAATTACACCCCAAAACAAAATAATGTTGTAGCTTAGTTAAGTACATCATCTTCACTGATCTGCATCTGCAGATCTTCACTCATTCATCTCTCACTCTCAGACTAAATGTCAAGACGAGGGACAAAAGGGAAATACGTATTTTTATCCCTGTCAGTTATTATTATTATAACATAGTACTTTCCATATTTATAAATGATATCGTCCCATTGCGTTTGGGGCTCAGACACTAAGAAACCTGCAAAAAGTTGGGCCTCTGTTGCTTATTGCAACCGTAGGAGACGCGGTGTGACTTGCAACACTCAGGCCGATTATGAGCACCCGTAAAGCGGACACGTTTCTGCGCAAGAGCCGGTGAAAAAGCAGAGCTCATAACTTTCTTTCTGAACATCCGATCTTGAAAATTCCAAATGTAGCTGGTAGCTAGTGTCCAAAATAAGAAGAGCAAAAAGGTTGGAAGCAGCTCCGGATCGTTCCTGGGAAGCAGGAGTGAAAATCCCCCAATCGCAATATCTCGGCGAGAAACGCTTAAACGGGCATTTTCAACACATGAGCGTGGTAACCGTGTCTTTGTGACTGAATGAGCATGAATTCGCGTTTGGGGCTCAGACACTATTAGAAACCTGCAAAAAGTTGGGCCTCTGTTGCTTTTTGCAACCGTAGGAGACGCGGTGTGACTTGCAACACTCAGGCCAAACATTCTAATTGGTTGTCAGGGTTTTACAGCCGAAACGTGTCATAGCCAATTTGCATAAAGTTAAACTATTTTTAACTTTGTTTAGTCGCTCTAATCGCTCAACTTTTGTAGCTCGTCGCTTCTGTCGCTTTATTCGCTCTTGTCGCTCCTGTCCATTGAAAGTGAATGACTTCCGGCGATTTTACAGCTTTAGTCGCTCTTGGTCTGAACGCACAGTTACCGATGTTGCATTGTTCCACTAGTTTTTTAACAGGGTAAAATGTTCCGAATGAGGTAATGGAACTCTGAAATAATAGACAGACCCCCCATTAATCAAAATAAAATATCATTCCAATCTCTAAATGTTTAATGAAAACTCCAACCAATCCTTGCAGTGGGACCGCCACCTAGGATTGGACGAGGGACCTGCCTGTCAGAGCTTTGCTTCTGCATTAGGAGGCAGAGGGAATGGGGGGTGGGTCTTTGGAGTGAGGCAGGACTGTTGATATTCAAATAATTTTGCTTTCTGAAATGCAAGATCGGGAAGGGTTGCTTTAACAACCAAAAACATCATTTTTACCAGAGAAATCACTGGAGTGTTTTGTCCTTGTTGATGCAAAGAAGCTTGGTAGAGTTTTCTCCCAGCTGAACCCAGCACCTGTCTTTTAGACTCAGTGGTAGGGATGGTGAAAATGAAGCCTCATGAGACAATGAGACATTGTGAGACAGCTGCCAAGAGATCGACACGATGTCTCGAGGCATGTGACACCTGTTTGAGAAGTCAGCAAGCGCTCCATCTGCTGGCTGTGAGTGTGTACTGCAGCCAAGGGAAGCGCTGCTGGGAGCTGTCTCGTCTCTGACTCAGCATATGGATAAAATATATGTTCCCAAGCTTCTGTTAGTGTTTCCTTTGTGGTTAATATCTTGGAATCATCCTCTGTGATAAATTGTTTTTTCAATTCATTCTCAAGTGACTGGAACCTGTATTAAGCTTTGACAGATTAATAAACGGTGCACAGTGGCGTGGTGGTTAGCACTGCAGCCTCACAGTAAGAAGGTCGCTAGTTCAATTCCCAGCTGGGAAGGGGTTTGAGCAATTCCAACAGCTCCTTCCTGTGTGGAGTTTGCATGTTCTCCCCGTGTATGCGTGGGTTCTCTCCGGGTACTCTGGCTTCCTCCCACCGTCCAAAGAGATGATGTTAGGTTAATTGATCACTCTAAATTGCCCCTAGGAATGAATGTGAGTGTGAATGGTTGTCTGTCCCTCTGTGTTGGCCCGGTGATAGACTGGTGACCTGTCCAGGTGTACTTGCCTCTCGCCTGACAATAGCTGGGATAGGCTCCAGCAACCCCACGACCCTAAACTGGATAAGTGGTATAGAAAATGACTGACATGACAGATTAATAAACCCAGTCCCTTCAAGATTTCCACTCGACACTCGCTGATGGCGTAATGAGGCCATGCTGAGACTTCCACCAAAATAGCGCTAGCAAGACTTCTGGCTCATAAGATTGAGGCAGAGTCGAGCAGACAGCTCGAGCATAATATCCCTACTCAATATAAGATTTTTGTCATTTATGGATACGTCAGTCGCACATGCTTGTAACTGCCCTCGAAGGTCAGAAAGATTTGGAAGTCCATTGAAATAGAATAAAAACTCAGTCAAGATTTTTTTCTCACAGCATGCTAAAAGTCATTCTAGCAGTTATGCTAACAGTCATGCCAACAAACAAGTTAGATGTTATGCTAACAGTCATGGTAAAAGTCATGCTAGCAGTCATGCTGACATTCAGATTAATTGTCACGCTAACAGTAATGCTAACAGTCATGCTACAGGTAGGTTAATGGACTAACAGTTATGCTAGCAGTGCTAGCTACTTTTATCATTCAGCAGCCATGGAAACTTCCATGGAAACCGCGGAACATGGAACTTTTTAAAAAAAAATCTATGCATTCTATTTGCATTTTTTGAATGACAACCATGGTAGCATGAGGGATTTTAGAGTAGAATAGGGCAAAATACAACAGAGTACAATAGAAATATGTTGTCTGTTCATTAGAACAGAAATTCAACTTGAAACTCAGAAAATTCCAAACTCATTAGACAAAACACAAAATATAGTCAATAGTCGTTTTTTTTTTTTTTTTTTTGCTTTGATTGTGTCTGAAGCCTGATTGAAACCCCTGAGCAAGGTCCTTAACCCCCCACCAACAGCTCCCCGGGCGCTTTCAGTAGCAGCCCACTGCTCTCTGGTACTCACAGTACAGAGATGGGTAAAATGCAGAGCCCTAATTTCCCCTCTGGGATCATCCAAGTATAACAAAAAAAAAAAAAAAAAAAAAAACATATCAAGATTACTTTCATTCAGAAAATTTGCCCGTGCAGAACTGGGAAAAAGGGCTTTTGCTTACGCTGCCCCTTCTGCATGGAACTGTTTGCACAAAGACTGGAAATTACATGAGCTTATTTCTCTGAACGCTTTTAGGTCGAGACTAGCAGCACTTGAAACTGCCTCCTTAAATTGTAACTGTTTTTAATTATTTTTATTGTATATCTTTTATAATGTCATGTAATTTATAACTGCTGCCTCTTGGCCAGGACTCCCTTGTAAAAGAGGTTTTTAATCTCAATGGGACTTTTCCTGGATGAATAAAGGTTAAAAGAAAATCATTAGGCTGGATAAATAGGCTACTATTTTCTGAAAAATTCTGGAAATAAAAAGAAGATAGAGACAGGTTGATTGTTTTTCACGTTGGAGGCGTGTAGAGATGTGTTTTCTACGAGTGGCTTTATGGCAGCCGTCTTGGGACTTGGGAAAATACTTGATGCCAGTCATCTGTATAACATCACTTTCTGAGGTTAACTGTCATGCTAACAGTCAAGGTAGCAGTCATGCTAACAGTCATGCTGTAGTTAGATTACCAGGCTAACAGTCGTACTATAGTTAGATTAACAGGCTAACAGTCATGCTAACACATGCTACAGTAAGGTAAAAGATCACGATAGCAGTCATGCTAACAGTGATGCTTATGGTCATGCTTCAGTCATGTTAACAGGCGAACAGTCACACAATAGTCATACAAGCAGTCCTGCTAACAGTGATGCTAAGATTCAATTCAACTTAATTCAACTTTATTTGTGTAGTGCCAGTTCATGACAATGCCACCTCAGGGTGCTTAACAGACAGAAAAATTCAAGTCAACTTCATAAAAGCCTTGCCAAGGAAACCAACAGATTGGATCAAAGAATCACTCTACAGTCATGCTAACAGTCATGTTACCAGGTTAATTGTCATGTTAACACATGCTTCTGTAAGATTAAAGGTCATGCTAGCAATCATGCTATCAGTGATGTTTAGGGTAATGCTAAGAGTCGAACTAGTCATGCTAACAGTCATCTAACAGTCATGCTATAGTCATGCTAGCAGTAATGCTAACAGTGATGCTTACGGTGATGCCAAGAGTCACTCTACATTTATGCTAACAGTCATGCAACAGTTAGGTTACCAGGCTAACTATCATGTTAACACATGCAACAGTAAGGTTAACGATCATGCTAGCAGTCATGCCAACAGTGATGTTTAGGGTGATGCCAAGAGTCAAACTACAGTCATGCTCACAGTCAGCTAGGCTAACAGACATGCCAATAGTCATGCTACAGTCCTGTAAACAGAATAACAGTGATGCTACTAGTCTTGGTAACAGTGATGCTAAGAGTCACACGACAGTCGTGCTAACAGTCATGCCAATAATCAGGTCATGTTGACAAACAGTCATGTTGACATTCAAGGCAGGGTAGGGGATCCTGGAAAAAAGGTTCAAGCAAGCTACATTAAAAAAAAAAACTAATTCCTGTCCATTCCACAGGTGATTAATCTTTTTAAATTTTTTGTGTAAGAACATCTAATTAATTAGTTGCACTGTTTTATCTGCAACTGTTGGGTGTGAAGAAGACTTTCATACCTCCTGGAAAACATTTCACTCTGCCCTTCAGGTCAGTTATCATGCTAACAGTCATGCTAACTTACCACTTATAAAGGAAAAGAACCACATATCAGAGCTCTTACTTTTATAATTCAGCAGCTCATCTCAGTGGGAATCAGCCTCCTCTGAATTCCTGCTCTTCTTCTTCAGTCCCAGGATGGTTTCCATGTTTTCTTCCACTTAGCAGACCTCCTGTTTGTTTTTCTTCGTTGGATCCCTGCAGCAGCTTGGCTAGATCTTCTTTTTCAGATGGTTAATTTCCATGGAAACCGCAGAACATGGAACCGTTTGAAAAAGTCTATGCATTCTAATTGCATTTTTTGAATGACAGCCATAGTAACATGAGGAATTTTAGAATAGAAAAGGACAAAATACAGCAGAGTACAGAAATGTTACCTGTTCAGAATGGACAATTTTGTTTGCAGCTCAGCAAATTAAAAACTTATTAGACAAAACCCACACATAATATAGTAAAATGTCAAAACAAACAGCAAACAACATGGACACAGTGCTGCACATCATCACTCCTTCCAAAAGGGGCCTCGCTGTTGTTTGACCAGCGCTGTATATGCTCAATGAAACATAATTCATAACAAACCACTTTTAAAAACAAACGTCGAGTTTTGCGCCGTTTCGACTAATCGATTAATCGATTAGTTGTGCACACCGCTAATATACTCTCTCTCTCTCTCTCTCTCTCTCTCTCTCTCTATATATATATATATATATATATATACATACAGGCACTACCCAAAAAGTTATATTGTGAAAAGTAATGTTTTTCTATAATTTAACTTAAAAGGTGCAATTTACATATTGTATAGATAAATAATATGCAACTCAATATATTTCAAGCTTTTGTTTGTTTGGATGTTGCTGATTAGGACTTGCAGCTTAAGAAAACCTCAAATTCTAAAACTCAAAAAAATAGAATATTGCATGAAATACATTTAAAAAGGACTTTAAATACAAAAATATCAGGCCTCCGAAAGTAAAATCTTGCATCTGTACTTAGTAGTGGTTAGGGCCCTTTTGCATGAATGACTCCTTAACCCGGCGTGGCATGGATGCTAGCAGCTTTAACCCGCCGTGGCATGGATGCTACCAGCTTTAACCCGCCGTGGCATGGATGCTACCAGCTTTAACCCGTCGTGGCATGGATGCTACCAGCTTGTGGCATATCTCAGCTGTTATGGAGACCAACATGCTTCCATCACAGCCTTGAGCTCTTCTTTATTGTTTGCTCTCTTCCCGTTCAGCTTTTTCTTGACAATGCCCCACGTGTTTTCAATGGGGTTCAGGTCAGGTGGGTTTGCGGGCCAATCCAGCATGGTGATCCATGGTTGTTGAACCAGGATTTTGTACTTTTGGCAGTGTGGGCAGGTGCCAAGTCCTGCTGGAAGATGAAGTCTGCATCCCCATACAGCTGGTCCACTGAAGCAAGCATGAAGGTCTCCAAAATGTCCTGGTAGACGGCTGCATTGATGCTGGACTCGATGAAGCTCACAGGTCCATTCCTTATGAAGTCCTCCACACTTTTGAAAGGCCCTTTCCTGACCATCTTCTCCAGGCTGCTGTCAGCCCTCCGGCTTGTTCACCATTTTCTTCCACACTTCTTCCTTCCACTTAAAGGTTGAATATGTAATACGGACAGAACGGCGACATCACATGTGTCTAGGTTGTTGTTGCAACAGCAGAAAACAACTCCAGGCGCTGGGATGCCAGGCTCGCTGCCGATACGCAAGTGACCAACAGTCTGCAGCATGTCCAACAAGTAACGCACAGGAGTTTATAACTGACAGCTAACGTTAGCCACATTAGCAAACAAGTTAGCATACCGATCCAGGAGAAAAGTCGCCATTTCTGCGTTTTGACGCTGTGGAAAACGTTTATGTGGGTCCATTTAGTGTAGTCTTCACCTAAATTTACTCCAGGTTTTGCTCTTATTCAACCTTTAACTGACCATTAATGTGCTTTGAGACAGCACTCTGAGAACATCCAGTTTCTTTTGGTATCACTTATTGTGTCTTTCCACCTTGTGCAGGGAGTCAATGATGGTTTTCTGCACAACTGTCAGATCAGCATCTTCCCCATGATTGTGAATTCTTCTAAACCAAGACAGAGACTTTTCAAAGGCTCAGGGCACTTATGGAGGTGTTGTGGATTACTTACCTGATTAGAATGTGACACTCTGAGCTACAATACTGGAGCTTTTCACACTTTTCTAATTTTTTGAGTTTTTGAATTGGAGGTTTTCTTAAGCTGCAAGTCCTAATCAGCAACATCCAAACAAATAAAAGCTTGAAATATATTGATTCACATATTAGTCTGAACAATATGTAAATTGCACCTTTTAAGTTGAATTACAGAAATGCATGAACTTTTTCAGGATATCATAACTTTTTTTGGTAGTTCCTGTATGTATATATATATATATATATATATATATATATATATATATATATAAAATGGCGGAGCCAGAAATTTTTCAGTGGGGTGGCTAGGGTGAGATGCTTACTGACATAGGGGTGGACATATGTAGATATCTCAGAGCGAATGTTTATATATATATATATATATATATATATATATATATATATATATATATATATATATATGTATATATGTCCCTACCAATCCCTACCTCTGACCTCTGACATCACCCAGACATTCTGGTCCAGACAGCTGCTGCTTGCTGGATATTTCCTTTTCTCCTAGAGATGCTTGTGTGTGAAAATCCCCGAAGATCAGCACTTTCTGTCATTTGAAATATTTTGAATGTTTTTAAAAGCAACAACTAGCAGAATTCATTTCAAAATATCTCTGATGTTGAAAAGGGATTCAAGTAGTCAAGCTTTTTATCTAGTAATCAAAAATTACAAGTCAGCAGTGTGTTGTTTGTGTATTTTGACTGTTTATTGTGTACGCCGAGTGTGCAGCAGCATCAGGCTGGCCTGGCTTTGTCGGAGCAGCTACCTCAGTTGTCACTGTGCCGCGGATAAGCTGAGGCTGATTCCAGTTCCTCTGAATGAGTCAGTATGAAGGTGAGTCTCATATCTCCATCCTGACAGGCAGCACAACCTCGCCACATGGGAATCCAGACCAATCACTCCAGATAGCACACAACTCGCATCTGCCCTCATGCTCCCAGACACACACACACACACGTTCAGACACTGAGTGAGACCAGGCACTTGCCTTTTTATTTAAATGTGATAAATATTTAATTTGTGAACGTGTTGTGAAAGATCACACGAGCATGCACAAAGGACCCACTGCTGAATATGCAACGCTCTGATAAATATTTCAGGACTTCATTCCCTCAGCCCCCGGTTGACTCGCCAGGAACCTGGAGCTGATCCTGGCAAGACTGAAACATGTTTGCCTAGCAGTATTTACTCTGTAAAAACAGACACTGCCGTACTGATTTGATGATTTGAAGAGGTTTCCGTGTCTGGGTTTGAATTTTTGTCCAGTTTAATGTAATGGCATAATGGTACTTAATGACAAACGACATATTTTCCCAACTGTGTCTCATGTTGGTTTGTAGCAGGCAACTAATAATACAGATAATCCAGTTTCAAATGTAATATTCCCTCACTGCCACTGCTTTTTTTTGTTTTTTTTTTTTATTATTTTTCTCTTTCTCCTTTCCCCCTTCCCCCCCCCCCTCCTTTCGGATTTTTTTTTTTTTTTTCGTTATTTTTTTTTTCGCCGCCCATCCTTTCTTTTTTTTTTTTTTTTTTTTTTATTTTTTAGTTTTTTTATTTTTTTCTTTTATTCTCCTTTCCCCCTTTCCCCCTCTCTCTTGTTAAAAATGATTTATCTATTTTTTTTTTTTTTTTTTTTCTTTTTTTTTTTTTTTGTTTCTTTTTATTTTTTTCTTTTTTTTTTTATTTTTTCTCTCCTTCTTTCTTCTTTTTTATTCTTCTTTTCTTTTTTTTTTTTTTTTTGTTTTTTCTGTTTCCTTATTTGTTCATATTTATTTTATTTTTTTTTTTTCTTTTTTACTCCCCTACCTTATCCTCCCTCTTTCTTTTTTTTTAATTTCTTAAATTTTTAAACTTTTTAGTGTGATCTTTATCTCTGGGATTCGTGAGGGCCCTCCTTGTTGTAGGGGACCGTTTCTTTTTTTTTTTTTTTTTTTTTTTTTTTTTATTATTTTATTTTTTCCAACCCCTCAGACCCCTTTATCCTTGTATTATTTTTTATCTTCATGTTTTTTTTTATTTTTTTTTTTTTGTTTTTTTTTTTTATTTTTTTTTTAACTTCTTCTTTTTTTATTTTTTTTTTCTTTTTTCCCTTTTTTTTTCTTTAATACTTTTTTCCCTCTCATTTTTTTTTCTAAATTTTTTTTTTCCTTTTTATTTATTTTTTTTTTTACATTTTTTTTTATTTTTTTTTTTTTTTTTTTTTCTTCTTTCCTTTTTTTTTTTTTAATTTCGTTTACTTTTATTTTTTTTTTTTTATTTTTCCTTAAAAATCCTTCCCCCCCCCCCCTTTTTTTTTAAAATTTTTCCTTTCCCCCCCCGGGCCTAACCTCAATTTTTTTTTTTCTTTATTTTTTTATAATTTTTCTTTCTTCCTTCAAATCCTTTTTTTTTTCTCCAAATTTTTTTTTTTTTTTTAAAAATCTCCATCAGGAGTATAACAGACTGAAACCTGTGCCAAATGAATCATACTATCAGTGGAAGCTGACTGCAGTTTGTTACAAACAGAGGCACTGTGAACGAAGCTTCAGGCAACGTCAGCATGCTGAACTGCTGGCTTAAATTTTACACTCTAGGTAATATCTTCTGTTGGTTTCTGCAGTTAGTTTGATCTAGTTGATCTTTAAAATACAATAATCTGATTAGGATTAGTCATGCTATTAAAAGTTTGATATTTAAAGATCAATATGGGATGAATATGGATTTAATCATTAACTGGAGACATGATGAAACTAAATTTTGTCATCACCAGATTCTCATCTGAACACCAGGGCCCGGTTGTTCAATTCACGGTTATTTTAACCGCTGGTTAACCCCTAACGGTCCGTTAAATCCTTAACCTGCCGTTAGCTAACCGACTGTTAAATATGCGTTGTTCAAAGCATGGTTAGTCATGCCGTCAGCTAACGGCACCGTCAAAGTTAACCATAGGGTTAGCACCACTGGTTAGCACCAATGTATCCCACAATTCCCCATTTTGTTTACTTCTGGTATTGCAAAAAGTAATGTTGTACGTCTGTGTCTCCTTATTGCTGTGAGGAAGACACGGGGGGCCGACTCTCACTTTATTTTCCCACCGTGAACAGAGCTGCTGCTAGCCACAACACACTCTTCCTCATCCCCCAGTCTCTCCATCCTTCCCCGTTCTCTTCACACTCCTGCGCACCCCCCCCCCCCCCCCCCCCCCACCCCCCACCCCCAGCTCATCCGGCCTCACAGCACAGCAAACCCTCAGTAACAGAACACACGGGACACAGAAAGTATTGATAAGCAAATGATCCCTTTCACTTCAAAGAAAAAGAGGCAGAAATTTCTCTGCTGATGAAGAAAATGTCATTCAGACCAGAAGATATTAATCTTTCTAAATAGCGAGTCTGTCGTGTCCACAGTTCGTTGCACGCTCCAAATCGACTTGCAAAGAATTACATATATGCATTCTTTTCCGAAGTGGTGCGCAGCTCCTCATTAGAATAATCCCCGATGTCAAAACCAAAGCCACAATAACCACCGTCCTTCCTTCTCTGAACCGGCATCATGAACGCAGCGTTAGCAACAAACGGCATAATGAGAGATAACCACACCGTTAAAACTTTAGCGGCGGTCCTTAGGTGTGTTAACTTTAACGTCAAGATAACACACGGTTAAAGTTAACGGAGTTTTGAACAACAACATAACCGGCCTGTTAAAGTTAACGGTCGGCTAAATGTATTTAACGGCTGGTTAAAAGATAACCGAGTTTTGAACAACTGGGCCCAGGTTGTCAGACATTCCAGCTGGTTAGAGTTAAATGCAGACTACAAGGGCGGGGCGGTGCAGGTGTGTGGGGGGAGTGCATGTGGGTGTTGGGGTATATGGAGGTGGGGGTGTGTGTGTGTGGGGTGGAGTGTGTCAGGTTGGAGAATGGGGGGGTCAGTGCATGTGTGTGGGGGGAGTGCATGTGGGTATTGGTGGTATAGAGAGGTGGGGGTGTATGTGTGTGGGGTGGAGGGAGGAGTGTGTGTGACTGTAGTGGTGGTGTAGGGGGGTGGTAGCAGTAGTAGTGCTCTGGTGTCAGGTGCGTGGGGCAGGGGCATCGGGGTGGGTGCTGGCTCGTGCCGGGGGGGTCGTCTGGGGGGCCGGTCCACCTGGGTTTCTGTATAGAAGCATCAGTGAACTGTGTAAGTGTATCCATGTTTCTCTCTCTCTCTCTTTTCTTCACTCCTTTCTCTCTGTTCCACTTTCTATCATTTCTTCTGTTAACTTTCATTTCTCTCTTTTCAAGCCCAGCAATATGATGTAAAATGTTGTTGTAAACAAATGCTTCATTAAAGAAATAAAATAAATGAACAGGATATCAAGGGGAGCCTTGTGTTCATAAAGCTCCCCTTGGCAAAGCAAAACTGTCCAACACAATAAAGCAACCAGATCATCATTCTGCTGCTACCATGCTGGACAGGACTAGTTAAGAAAAAAAGACTGCAGACAACACGTGTAAGCCAATTAGAGTGGTGTTTAATGATGTAAGACATCATTAAACACAACTCAGTAACCACACAGTAACCAGGATCACTCATGTAATACTGTTTCAACTATGTGTGTGTGTAATTAGCTTGCGGTTAACCGCTAGTACACAGCTAACTCGCAGGAAATAATTTGCTTTTAAAAACAAGAAGATAGTAACTTCCATAGTTCCAGCAAGAGTACCTAACTGCAGTTACAATGACCGACAAGGGCGGCACCATATATCCAATCCATACAGGAAGTCTAAAGCGAAAGTTAGTTAGACACCGCCAAGAGCATCTGTCTGCAGCTTGCAAACAGTTGTGTGTGGTGTAGCAGGTGGTTAGGGTTAGGAGAAGGGTCAGGGTTAGGGTTAGATTTAAGTAAGTTACATGAAGAAGAAACTTCCAATTGGGACTTCCGGTGTGGATTGGATATATGGCGACGTATCGTGACTGCAGTTGGGTCCCTCTCAGTTCCAGTGCAGTTTTAAATAGTTCCCGTTCCAAGGGGGGAATTCAGGTGCCCTGTAGCACATAGTATGTGTCATACATACATCCATGCATATACAATAAAAAGATTAAAAGAATGTATTAAAAACATAAATAGACATGATTAAAAGTTACTAACGATAGTAATAAAGTGCACATTCCCAAGAGTCATTAAATAGTCTAATATCTGCTGGGACAAAAGACCTTCTGAACCTCAGTCCTGCAGCGCATGGAGAAGAGTCGATCACTGCGGCTGCTTCTCTGAGCGACCACAGTGCCATGTAGATGGTGACTGGTGTTGCTGAGAATGGACTTGATCATGCTCCTCATCCTATCCTCCACCAGCCTTCCAACAGGATTCACCTCCATCCCCATCACTGAGACACACCTCCTCACCAGCCTGTCCAGCCGGTTCCCCTCCCTGGCTTTTACACAGTTCCCCACAGCACACAACAGCAAAAAACACAGCACTGGCAGCGACTGACTGGTAGAACAGGTGCAGCATCTCATCACAGACATCAGAGGATCTGAGCTTCCTTAGAAAGAGGAGTCTGCTCTGTCCCAGTGGTGTGCACGGACCAGTCCAGTTTGTGATCCAGGTGGACACCCAGATACTTATAAGTGGTGACCACCTCGATGTCCTCCCCATCAATCTGCTCAGGAAGATGCTGGGATTTCTGCCTGCACCTACTGCAGTGTGTGAAGTCAGAAATGACCCTCCTGTACTCCCCCTCGTCCCCCCCACTTCACACAAGCCACCACAGCTGTGTCATCTGAGTACTTTTGCATGTGGCATGATGGAGATCTGTAGGTGAAGTCCGATGTGTACAATGTGAAGAGGAAGGGGGACAACATGGTTCCCTGGGGTGCTCCACTGCTGGTGGTCACAGTCTTGGAGACTGTGTTCCCCAGTCTGGCGTACTGTGGCCTCTCTGTCAGATAGCTGGTGATCCATCTGATAAAACCTGGCTCCACATTCAGTTTCTTAAGCTTGTCCCTCAAAATTGTAGGATGAATGGTATTAAATGCACTTGAGAAATCAAAGAACAGCCTCATGTATCCCCCCGTACCACCAAGAAAGGACAGTGTCTGGTGAAGCATGTACAGAATGGCATCCTCCACCCCCATGTTTGCTCGATAGCCGAACTGTAAGGGATCCAGTGCCTGCTACAGATGTGGCTCCACCAGCTGAAGAAAAAGCCATGGTCCATGGTTCCATGGTCTTCATAATCACTGAGGTCAATGCCACAGGTCGGTAGTCCTTAACTCCAGTCGGACTCCCAACCTTAGGCACTGGCACAATGCAGGATGTCTTCCACTGGCGGGGTTCCTGCCCTGTGTGAAGGCTCCAGTTGAACAGCACCTGCAGAGGTACTGCCAGCTCTGCAGCACAGTCCTTCAGGAGCCTTGGTGTTACTCCATCAGGTCCAGGTGACTTGCCAGGATGGACTTTCCTCAGTTCTGCCCCTCACCTCATCCACAGTGAAGTAATCCCTGTGAGGTGCCTCAGCAGAACAGGAGGCAGCAGCAGAGGTGGAGCAGCTAAGGATGGAGGGAAAGATGCATCTTTGGAAGCAGCCAGAAAAGTCTTACTGATGTCTGAGAAGATCCATGAAGTCCCGAAGAGATGTTGTCTCTGTCCACAGCTAGACATCACAGCTTTGTGAAGCAAATACTGATGAATGAGGAATAATCCTGCAGACGTGACAGCAGCTCCATGTGTTAAAGTCTCATCATGTCCAGTAAACGGTGTTTGCAGACGGGAATACTGCAGAGATGCAGGAGGCTCCTACAGTTGGACACCAGCAAGCGCTCCTATTTTATCCTCTTCTAATGTATTTATGATCTGTAGGAAACATAAATAAACTAACGCCGTCCTGATGAGCTTTTAAACATTAACTGGCAATACAACAAAAGGCTGAGCCGTTACTGTCCGTCTGAAAAAATGGAAAAGGAACTTTATGGCAGAGACACACCAGACAGACTGCCGACTATCGCTGTCATCGCCAGAAAATAGGGTCAGACCGATCAATCAGTTTCAGTCTCGCTAGCACAGTGAGAAAAGTGCCCAAGAACACATCAAGCCGACTCCAGACCTGAGTGTACCTTCTTGCATGCGCAAACATATGATGTCGCCACGACAGCAGGCGGCGCTGACGAAGCATTTCTCAAGATGAAAACACATAAAAGATGCTGCTATTATTGTTAGCAGAGAGCGAGGACTGCTAGCTACGGTCCCAATACGTTTATTTTTAAATTTAACGATGTGTGAGAGTTTGCATTATGTCCGCTCTTCATCTGGTTTGTTTGCTTTCATTTCAGGTCTTCTCGTTTGCTGTTTCGCCTCCTCCAATCTGATGGTTCAGCCCATCACCGACTGAACAACTGGCCAACGTCAATTATACATGTTGAATCAGCTGAAAAGAACGCCGGCACTGTTGGCGACGGCTGCTGACGGCCGACGACACAGAACACACCAAACTGACTCATGACTCGACTTCAGAAGACTCCACGACGACACCAGACGGCCGAAAATCTGCCCGGGTGTGTCTCTGCCTTAAAACTACAATAAACCCATTAAAGTCCATACTGACAGCAGTGTAGCAGGATTTTTATTTTTTGGACCAGGGATTTCAACCTCTGTTGTCTTCCAAGTGGAATTTTTTGATTATTTACCCCCAAGTCATTCCTGTTTTGAAAACATTTTTTAAAATTTTGAGTTATGCACCAAAATTTTTTCAGAAGAATGGTGACTAAGTGCTTCACTGGGACAAATGCAAGTTACAGACCTTGATATATTTTTTATTACCCTCTCCTTCTTAAATGTGTTGTTGAAAGCACATCACAGTTCATCACAGTTTCAAGGTAAAAGACATTAGTTGCTTTTGGACTGTAGGAACCTTTTGGAGTTCCTAGAACCTTTTCAAGACCTGGCCGTTATTTTGTGCATTCGGACATATAGGAACTAGGGACCTCGGACCTCAGTTCCTATAACCTATTTAGCTCCTACTCTGAGGCAGGGTCTTTTGGGAGTTCCATAGGAACTGAAATATGTAGATGTTTGGTGTTTGGTTAAAACTGGCAAGCCCAGCCTCTTGCGTGAGCTCCGCTTCTTCTAGCCCCGCCATGTTTAAAAAGTCTCACAGCTATTTACCTGTTTACCGAGATCGTAATAATGACAAGAACTATTACAATAGGAGTGTACCAATTCATTATTAAATCGATCACAATGGTGCATGTTCCGAATCGATAACTATTTTGAAATTTCCAAAAGCAATTCTTTTTATATTAATTTAATGACCAAATACAGCTGAAAGTATAGCGGTAGAATCTGCGGCTGCTGCCCGGACACTTTAGTGGACGGACCATCCACTAAAGTTCCGGGTGCACTTCAACAAAAGGTAAACAAGGGAAAGGGAGGGAAAGCTGGTAAGTTAGCTTTATAATAGCTTTGAATAGAAACCAAATACAGTTTCAAATTGTGTCACTACAATCTGTGACACTTCAGTAGACGAACCCCGGTCCGTCCACTAAAGTGTCCGGGCTTACTTCAACGAGAAGGTAAACAACGTTAGTGGAGCACTTCCCAACGGGGGGCTGTTCGGTTACATATGACCGTGATGCAAACAGACTCTCTGCTCCCCTGCCTCGCCATGTCTGATGTCTCCCTTTGGTCCTTAATCTCCTCCCACCACGAACCGGCGGTGGATAGAAGGATGCGCACATCCGGAGCTGCGTCCTCTCCGCCCACGGGGCTCTGGACTCCTCCTCCTTCCCCCTCCCTCATGGTTTAGGATGTTTATGGTCGTTCAGTTGTGTTTAGTCTGAGTATGTGCTTAACTGTTATGGTGTGTTTTTTTTCCTGTACCCGAGTTCTGATTCAGCAGCACTCGTGTACATGCTCTTTTTTGCTCACCTACCCAACTCTCCTCATGTAATCATTTTCCTTTTTTGACACCGAGGAAGCGCGGGCATCTGTTGCATCCTCAAGTCTTCCCGGTCCTGTATGTTATGCTATGTTTTCTGTTGTTTGTCCAATCTGGACGGGTTGTACTGGAAGTCATTTCGTGTAACTGGGACGCTGGTTATATGACAATAAAGCAATTCAATTCAATTCAATGAAGCTAGCTTTTATAACAGCTTTGCATAAATGAGATGAGAAACCTCAGTTTTGTATCAGATCATCTGGGGCATAAATTTGTCTCTGTCGCAGCGGTTGCATCACACATGGTCCCTAACAAGGTCCTCCCTCATGTGCGAATGCACACTGAAGGTGAAGGGTAGTTCTTATAACTAAACTCGGGAGGCGTAGTTATAGGAACTGCGTTTTTAGAACCTCTCTGTCTGAATGCACCTAATGAACATGAAGCAGCTCAAGAAGAAACAGCTTCCTGAAGACCTGCAGCTGTGCTCTCATAATGTCTCCCTTTATTCATGTTTTTGTCAGATACTGTTGAGGACAACACCTCAAACTTCTCTGTAATAGAAGACTACAGCTAACCGGTGTACTTCTGACTTGTTATCTGCTGAGCTGGTTCCACAGACATCTAACAACACACTCCAGTCATGCACTGAAGCAAACCACTTGGATTTCAGCCCTCGCTGTTAGCAGGAAGTAGCCAGGCCCCTCGCCATGAGCACCGTCTTTTAATTTTAATTTAATTGACGGCTCAGTCACCGTTTGTTATTGTTAAATGTGAGTCAGAAATGACATTTCTTCAATCTGAGTGCAGATGGATTTTCTATTTAAAAACTCTTTATCCTGGGGTTCTGAATCAGGAATTATCCCTTTCATGTTTTCTACAGTTTGTATTTTGGGGACTTGCCAGGGCAGCGCCATTTGACTTCAGCTTGTGTTGATGTTTCTGGATGCTATTCACATCCAGCCATTCATTGTGATTTCCACCAGTGTGTCACTGACATGAAACAGTTCTTTAACCGTGATTAGGATCATTTCTGTCATTTAAAGGCATCACAACAACTGGAAAAAGAGGCCTGAGATCCTACAACACATTTGTTTCAACCACTGCAAAAAATGGACCGAATATTGTGGGCCACTGTTAGTGTTGCTATCTCCATGTAAATAGGCTAAGGACCCCCCCCCCCCCCCCCCCTTCCTGCCTGAATTGTTTATCTTAGACAATAACTTTCTGCTTTTCTCCCCTTTTAAATCTCTGTGTCTCTTATTTAGTCCTGAATATTTTAAAGTCAGCTGGTCTGTGTTAAATCTCCTCTGCAGCAACCTGATCTCAGCCTGATGACATGACATCAGCTGATCTCAGTGACATATTATCATGTTCATACTCATATCTCCAAGCCCAACCCATGCAGACTTATTTTGTAGCATTTATTTATGGGTAACACTCAGAAACACTCATTAGTAAGTGGTTTATAAGCGCAGTTGTAGATGTTATATTCATCATTAACAAGCACATTAGTTATGAGATAGCAAATCATGAATTCATCATCTATAAAGCATGTATCTGACATTAGTACTCATTAGTAGATACTTTATAAACACATGTATTAATGTTTTTCTACAATGTGTTTAATGATTGAATTATCATACCATTAAGGTTAGATTCAGCTTTTCATAATATGGTATTTGTATCACTTACAAACCAGTTATGTTTTTTTCTATTTATGCTTTCACTTACAGTGTTAAGGCATGTACTAATGGTTAGTAAATATGGTAGAATATTTTATACAAACTCACAAATTTCCAATCAATGTCTTATAAGCAGTTAATGATACAGGAATTCATCATTGCAGGTAGTTATGAAGCACTTACTATTCATTTATAAAGTACATGGTGTGAGCTCATCTAACGTGTCACTATCTATGCCTTATAAAGTAGTAACAAATGAGATTTAAACGTTGGTAATGCCTAAAGACTCACAAAACTGTCAGTTGTTCTAAAAAAAAGAAAGACACAGCACACATCAGATAAACTGAATATTTTTTGCACATTTCACAATGAAGAACATGGTTCAGTAAAAACTCAAAAAATGGGGAAAAGAATGACTGTGGCGTTTTTTCAAAACTCAAGTCTCGAAATTAAAACAGATTTGTACAATAAACAAACAAAATCTCTGAAAATGTAATTTATTACACGACTACTGAAAAGCAGAATCTCAACATAATCTGACCTAAACCTTCACACAAATCAACACATGATTGATTAATAATTCATTTGAATTCACCTTTTCTTACCAAGCAAACCGGTCAATATACCGCTGTTTCTCTTTTTCAAGTTCTATTTCAATAGTCTTTCTCTCTGATAAGCTCAAAAATACTTTCCTGTTGTAACTCCAACTCCTGGGTGTTATTTTGTCTGCCAGCCGTGCAGTCTGGAAGATGGACGCATCTCAAAGAAAATATAGATGTATATATACAAAAATTATATATGTGTGTGTGTGTATACATACATCAAATAATAGGTTCATAAAACAATGACTAATAAAACACTGGAACGGCCACCTCATTTATCCTGGTTCACATCTTATCCTGACTGGTTTTTGTTAAAAGTACAAAGTATTTCTATACAGGTTTTCTTAAGCAGCATACAACATTTTGCTAACGTTTCTAGCATGCTAACACACTGCAGCATGGCTGCGGTAACTCACCAGGATATCAGAGTTCAAAAAGGGTTATTTAATATCTATAACCCAACCCATCGTGGGCCCTCATCGCTGACCAGCTTGTTTAAAGCTTGAAGTTGTGTAGTCATGTTATCAGTGTTGATGATGGTCTAGTAACCAAAACGTGCACTATTTTTTTTTTCACTTTTTCTTTGTGCCCCTTGGCAGTATGTAAATAAACCAGTCTGTTAGAATAATTCTATATTATCAATGATAAGTGTGTGACATGCATGATCTGCTTCAGTGTGACATACTCTCAGTGGAAAATTACTGCTATGGAGAAGTACTACTATCTTCTGCTACTGTATCTGTCAACCCATTTCCATACAAGGAGTCGTTTTTGTCTAACATGACCTGTGTGCAGTGTTGTATAAAGTACCCAAAAGCCATACTTGAGTAAAAGTAAAAGTACCTTACTGGAAAATGACTCAAGTAAAAGTGAAAGTTGCCTGCTAAAATATTACTTGAGTAAAAGTAAAAAAGTAGCTAGTATTTACTGTACTTAAGTATCAAAAGTAAAAAGTACTGTTAATAAAACACAATCAGAAATTTGAGTTTAACATTTTCTTTATTTCTGTTTAATTTTAGTTTTTAAGTTTTAATTTACGAAGTTTAAAGAAGTTTCAATACCTCCTTACATAAACCCAACCATATAGAAAAATATTATACACACAAACACATCCTTATAGACCTGCATGCATGCCTACCAACATTCATACCCACGTCCATTCAATATTAAATCATTCCTAATAAAGTCTTGGTGCTTGGAGGTGATGCAAGCAAACGAAGAACTTGATTGGTTGAACTTTAACATGACTGCAGTGCGACAGCACTTGAACTGTCCAGCCAGTCAACCCTCAATTAAACTTTTTGTTCAACCTCAAAAAGTTGTTTCTCAAAATGTTTTTTTTTTTTTTTCCTTCTTTTAACTTGTCCTGTCCAGCATTGAAGCAAGCAGAATGGAAATCTGATTGCTTTATTCTGTTGAACAGTTTTGCTTTACCAAGCGGAGCTTTATGAACATAAGGCTCCACTTGATATCATGTTTATTCATTTTTTATTTCTTTAATTAAACATTTGTCTATTACACCATTCCATTTCATACTGCTGGGCCTGACAAGGGAGAAATGAAAGTTAACAGAGGTAATGATAGAAAGTGAAACAGAGAGAAAGGAGTAAGGAAGAGGAAGAGAGAGAGAGAGAAAAAAAACATGAATCCACTGACACAGTTCACTGGTACATCTGTACAGAAATCCCTAAACAACCAAGGTCTCTGTTGGAAAACAAAACAAGCAATCCCCTACAGGAGGACCTGCAGGTGGCTTAAATATCCTCAGATCATACAAACACACGCAGAACTACGCAGAGAAGAGGTACAACCTAGTCAGCGCAATGGGAAGTAGAGAAGAGGTACAACCTAGTCAGCGTGATGGGAAGCAGTGTCACAGCATCAACATGCATAATAAAGGGTCTCCGTGGTGATACAGTCATGCAGATGCAGCCTCGTCTCTGCAAGGAGGAGGAAGCCCGCAAGGCTCACGACCCAGGCCCCCAGCAGCCACCCAGAGGCCCAGATCCCAGCTACCCCCCCAAAGAACGGACATGCATCCCCCGAAGGGCGGCAAAAGGCGGCCCCAGCCGGAGCCCCCTGCAGTCTGGGGGCCCAGGCCCCAGCGGACCAAGACCAGCAGCTGCCGACCCCACCGGGCGCCCCCCCGAGCGGAGACAGCGCCGGGCCCAGGGCCCAAGCGCCCAGGAGCAGCCAACCCCCCCCCGACCCGGGCGGCCCAACTGAAACCCAGGAGGACCGGACCCCCCAAACGACACCCCCCCAAGGCAGGCCAGCCCCCACCCCAACGCCCCTGCCCCACACACCTGACACCAGCGCGCCACCACCTCTACCCACCCCCCTACCCCGCCACCACGCTCGCACACACACACTCCCCACACACCTACCCCAACACTAGGGCTAAAAGATATACCGTCACCGCATCCACATCGAGACACGGACACCCAAGACATCAATACCGCACAGAGCAACCACACAAAAGATACAGATCCCCCCCGCGCCCGCCCCACACACAAAGCCCCGGAAGCCACAAACAAAACCGCACCCCCCACCAAAGCGCCCGGCCCCCAACCAACCCGCAGCCACACCGCACCACACCGACACCGAGATGCCTGGTACGAACACCGAGATACGAAACCCCGCCCGCACCGCCCAGCCCTACCCAACACCTCCATGTACCCCCCCACACACACATACACCCACCCACTCCGCTCTCCGACCTTACATACCCACACTCACTCCTCCCTCCCACCCCCAACACTCTCCTCCCTCCACCGTCCACCCCACCCCCACCTCCTCTCCCCTCTAACACACACATGCCTCCCCCCCTCTCACCAACCCTCCCTACCCCCCCACATACGGGGCGTATTGGGGGTATAGGGAGGTGGGGGCACCTCCCTATACCCCCAGGGAGGTATAGGGAGGGTATGAATTCCCCCCTGGAAGAAGAGCTGTTACCGGCATTAGGTACCCCTGCCTAGGGATGTCCATACCGAGTACCGGTATCGTTTGGTACCGGTTCCTAATCTTAACGATACCAGGGTACCGTTAAGATTCTGGACTAACGATACTCTTATTGATACTTTTTGTACATCTACCTAACCATCGAGTTATCATTACGCAGTCAAATAATCACAATGATGGACTAAGACAGACACAATTCCCTTATTCTCCCCAGCTGTCCTTCACCCACCTTTATGTCCAGGCTTCTTCAGCATCATCTGAACAAATATTCTCCACCACTGGATCTTGTAACATCTTGTAATGTCTATTATTTACTCTAAGTTATGTTATAGTATCAATAAGAGAATCGATAAATACCGGTATTGATAAGGAGTATCGATATTGGTATCGGTATCAATAAAATCATAACGATATACATCCCTACCCCTGCCTCCCGGGATCCCCCCAGGGCAGAGGGGGGCAGGCATGGCCGCCCTCACGGCCAGGCGACCGGCGTTCACCACAGAGGGGCCAGCCTTGGCACACACACACCCCCACTGGCACACACACCCGCACGCACACAGCAGAGGCGCCCCGGCCCCCGGCGCAGTGACTAGACGTCACCAGGTGGTGAGGACCGGCCAAAACCAGAGGAGGCACGTCCTGCCGGCCCGCCCCCCCCCCAGCGCCAAGCCGGGTCCCCCGGCCCGGAGGCCAGGGGCCACCCCGACCACCGGGGCCCAGGACCCCCCGCCCCCCCCGCCCGGGACAGCCCCGGCCACCCGGCTCCGGCCGACAGCAACCGGCCAGGGCCCCACCAGCGACCCGCCCACCGCCGCAGAGCAGCTCCAACCGCTGACCCCCATGCCCCCCATCGGGCTGGACACAGCCCCGCCCCAGCGGCGAGGCAGCCCAGACCCCCCCCCAAGTCAACCGCCAGGATCCATGGCCATCAAGCACTTGCCAGCACCTAACCCCCACATCGCCGAGGCCGCTCTCCTACACCAACGTTAAGTGATGGAGCTAATCACAGGGACCAGAGGGAGTGGAATTCATCTAACTGGTTCTTAGAGGAGGCAGACATCGTCTCAATACTGATATGGTCTACTAAGAAATTCTCAAAATGTTGAGACCAGCGATGCTAAACAGCCGTTCACCTGCTGCTGAGGCAGGTAAAGGTGTGTTTAGCTTCAGAGACGGCTGCACAAGGCTGCTACTAGTGTCTACTCAGTCCCACAACAACAAAACAAAGATTTTTTCCATTAACTATTACTTTCCTTATTTATGTTATGTATTTTGTAACTAGTAACTAAGATGCTCAGGTAAATGTAATGGAGTAAAAGTATTGATTTTTCTCGCAAAATGTAGTGAAGTAAAAGTAAAAGTCATCAGAAATAGAAGTAGTAAAGTAAAGTACAAATACAAAAAAATGCTACTTAAGTAAAGTAACTAAGTATTTTTACTTCGTTACTATACAACACTGCCTGTGTGAATAAAAAGCTGCAAGGCTCAGAAAAACCTCGGAGATGGTATGAGACTGTCTCCCCTTGCAAGTTAAAACTCTAACTTGGGGTTGACTCTTTCTTGTCTCTCTCATTCCTTTTGGGTTTATAAAGAATTAACCTAACACAGTCCATTTTTGCATCCCACAGCCTCTGTATCCTTCAGTGTGCAGGCTTCTCTTCTTCCATTTTTCATCTCATTCGTTACCATTGTGGGCCCACACCTGCCAACACTCTTAATTCAACCAAAAGAAGCATCACAACACGCTAAAATAATGACTGAATGTGGCATTTTCATCTTCTGCATCATGTTTTGGTCTTTTCCATGTGGAGATGCCTGTTGCCCTGATGTCACTTCCAGTTCTCTCCAGGTTCTGCAACTTCCTCCCATCATCCAAAAACACGCACATCAGTGGATGTTTGTCTCATTCTTATCTGTGCGGGGTGGGATGGCGGTCTGGCTGAAGCTGCCTCCAGCCTGGCAGCAGCAGGCTCTCTCCCCTGTGACCCTGCTGGATGAAGCGGGTACGGAAAATGGATAAATGGGTGTTTGAACTATCTGCGTTAAACTGTCATTCCATGCTAAAGTGTCATTAGCTGTTCAAGATGAACAAACTGCAGCTGACAGCATGGCTTATGTGTTAAAGGCCAACCTTCATTTTAAATATATGTAGAAGTCTTTGTCGTGTATCAGGTCCACACTGAACGTCGCCAATGCAAAATGTACAAATACTAGTCCGACGGGGCTTTCCTGCCACTCCACCTAAAAATCGTGCCCCAGCAACAGACTGGAAGTGACGTAGGGGTAGGCGAATGCTCCGACTCTACTGATTAAAGATATGGGATCACAGCTGGAGGAGGCCACTACTCTGAATACGACACTTTACAATCAGCACATCTAAAGACTCCGTTTCACTCGTGCAGCCTTTGTATCCGTCACTATCACTTCCGGATCATGTGCAATACATTATAATTACTCAGTCAGTCATTTTCTGTACCGCTTATCCAGTCCAGGGTTGCGTGGGTTGCTGGAGCCCATCCCAGCTATTATCAGGTGAGAGGCAGGTACACCCTGGACAGGTCGCCAGTCTGTCGCAGGGCCAACATGGAGAGACAGACAACCATTCACGCTCACATTCATACCTAAGGACAATTTAGAGTGATCAATTAACCTAGCATGCATGTCTTTGGACTGTGGGAGGAAGCCGGAGTACCCGGAGAGAACCCACGCATACACGGGGAGAACATGCAAACTCCACATAGGAAGGCCACAGTTGGAATTGTTCAAACCCCCTCCCCAGCTGGGAATCGAACCAGCAGCCTTCTTACTGTGAGGCTGCGGTGCTAACCACCACACCACCGTGCAGCCATTTAATCACTATGTGCAATAATTTCTTTATGCTGCAATTTACAATACACACCAATCTGTTATTTATTTATTTATGAATATTCATATATAGTACACACTCACTGGTCTGCAAAATTACCACGCTTGTTCATTATTTATTCATCGTTGTGTTTTTAAAACTCCTGTGCAGTCGACTTAACTTATTTTAATTTATCCTAATCTATCCTTGTCTATGTTTGTAAATTTTTCTGTCAGTACCTTTGGCCAGACTGGTCCGCTGTATGTGTGCTGTTGAAGAATTGCAAATTCCCCATTGTGCGACACATAAAGGTTTATCTCATCTCATCCATCACAGCTTTAATGCTGAAGGCCACATATATATGTAGAGACATGAAAATGGGGAAAATAACATTGAAAAAAACTATTTTGTAAGTCACCTCTGATTAGTTTTCATTTTTTAAAGGTACAGTATGTAAAAAAACAAATGTCAATGGCAGAAAAGTGTGATGTATAATTCAAAACTGTGTCTATTGATGTGCAATCACTGCACTAGAATATCTGTTATATGTTTATTTTCGTAGAATGAGTCATTTATATCTACTTGCTGGGCGGTGCACAAATGGAGGGTGCCATATTTGTTCCACCATTTGTTCTCTGCTAACAGCAACACCGTCTCACGGCTCATACAAAGCGCTTTTACAGATTTTAGAGACCAAATGTGGAGAAAAGTCTGTGCAAGTCGCTGAAAGTGACCGAGGAGCCGACATGAACCGTCCTGGAAGCTGCACATGAGCTCAGTCTGGAGGGACGACAGTTTCCTTCTCTTCTAGTTGCTCTGCGGTTGGAAATCTCTGCTTTTCTCAGGATTTTGGGCAGCGGAGAAAACACAGTGTCCAGATCTGACATGGCAGCAGTCCTGTGGGCTGCGGGCGGAGTGAGTCATCTCTCCCCAGTTTGTGATTCGGAACCACCGCTCTCTGCCTCCGGCTTTGGGCTCTTGATGAGAGGAACAGAAACAAACATTGAAACATGCAGAAGCTCCAGCAGCTGCGCCGGCTAAAGCTAAGCTAAAGCTAAGCTAAAGCTAAGCTAACATTGCTAGGACCCTGCTGTGTCTGACTCAGTCCAAGGAGAAGATGACGTCTCTGGCGGTGATCAAGAAGGTGCTGGCCGGGAGAGTTCAGCCTCAGCTGTAGAGGTTCAGAAAGAAGACGGATGTTCAGAAAGATGATGTCTAGCTGCTAATCAGCTGTTGTCTCACCGTTTATCTGGTATTGTTTTGCATTAGTCAGCTGTGGAATCACCTGACTTCACCACTCTGACATCAGAGGTCACATGATTCCAAAACTGTGCGGTGCTTATGAGGGAGAGTTTTATCCCCTCCCCCTCCCTTTTTTAGTAACAGTTCCTGGTTCTTTTCAACTTAAGACAAAAACAAGTCAGTGCCTCATCTCAGGGATGATTTTCTGCCGTTATAAAGAACATGAAAGATGCTCCTAAAAGTCATGAATCATGGATCATATCTTTCTCTGAGATGTTGGACTGGTGTTAATGAGACTCCATTATCACCTTTCCACCTCTCCTTCTCTATTTTCGTGAATATTTAAACCAAAGTCTTCAATGTTTTCTAAACAGGTCAAATAGGCAACAGTTTCAACAGAGCTTTCCAGCAATCCCTCTCCCCTGTGACATTTTCCTGCTCCTGGGGATCCATAAGCGCTACGGCCAGAAGGCCAGACATACAATCCCTCGTGTCCTGGGTTTTCTCCAGGGTCTTGTTCCATCTGGATGTGCTCTAAAAACCCTCCAAATGGAGGCAACGAAAAAACATCCTGATCAGATGTCTCTCTATCACCTCAACTGACCCCTTTTTATTTGGGCCACCCCTAATTCTAAATTCTGATTTGAATTAATAACAGTCATAGATGGTCTCTGCAGTTTAGTCCACACCCGCTCTGGATGACTGAGTTCCATCTAGTTATCGGACTGCCAGAAGTGGGAGGGGGAAAAAAGAGTCACGTGTATGAATTATACACAGTATATATATATATATATATATATATATATATATATATATATATATATATATATATATTATATATAATAGATATATATATAGTTATTGTACAGTCGTGCTCAAGATTAAATAATTATTTCCAGCCACAATTCAAAAGCAATATTTTATTTCACTAAATTATAATTTTGTATTTTTTTTTATTTATTATTAGTTTCTTTACTTTCTTGTTATTTGAAATGGGAAAGTGTCAGTATTCTTGAGCACGACTGTACATACATATACAGGTACTACCAAAAAAATTAGAATATCCTGAAAAAATTTACGTATTTCTGTAATTCAACTTAAAAAGTGCAATTTACATATTGTTTAGACAAAAATATGCAAATCAAGATATTTCAAGCTTTTTCATTGTTTGGATGTTGCGGATTAGGACTTGCAGCTTAAAGGAATAGTTTACCCTCAGAATGATTTAACTTTATTTTCCACTTACCCTGATGGTGAGCAAGACTCTGGACCACTTTTTTAATATGTCAAATGCAGCCGGAGATCAGGACGACTTCTCGTTCCCCTGCAATGGAGTTCGCCAGGGTCCGAGCCAAAAAGGTCCATAAAAGTCCACAAAAAATTGTCAATATTCCTCCATACTGCTCGTCCCATGTAGTGCAAGTGTCCTGAGTGGGTAGCGTCCACAATTTACTTGAAACTACACCATTTAGTATATTTTTAGAGTCTAAACAATACTTTCCTTTTTTTTTTTTCTTCTCTCCCCCCTCCTCCCCCCCCCCCCTCCTCGCCCTTCTTCCCTTCCTCTCTTCTCCCTTCCCCTCCTTTTTCCCGTTCTTTCCGTCTCCCCCCTCCCGGCCCCTTTCCGTCTCTTGCTTTTTCTTCTCTTTTTCCTTTTTTTTTTTCCCTTTTGTTTTCCTTGCCTCTCCTCTCCCCGGTCTCTCTTTTTTCCTCTTCTGCTCTTCCCCTCCTTTTTTCCCTCCCCTTCCTTTTCCCCTTTTTTTTTCGCCCTTCGGCTTCCTTGCTTCCCCTTTCCCTTTTTTTTTTTTTCTTCTTCCCCTTTTCTTTTTCTTCTTTCTCCTTTTTTCCCTTCTTTTTCTGTTTTTTCCCCTTGCTTCCCCCTGTTTTTCTTGTTTTTTTCTCTTTGCTTCCCTCTCCCTTTTCTTTCTTCTTTCTTTTTTTTTTTTTTTTTTTTCTTTGTTTTTTTTTCTCTTCTCTTGCTCCTTTCCCCCTCTCCTTCCCTTTTCCCCCCTTCCCTTTTCTCTTCTCTTCCCCTCCCTTTTTCCTCTTTTTCTTTTTCCTTCCTCCTCTTTTCTCTTCCCTTCCCCTTTCCCCTTTTCCTCTTTTCTTTTCTTCTTTTTTCTCTTTTCTTCCTTCTTTCCCTCCCCTCCCCCCCCCCCCCCTTTTTTTTTTCCTTTTTCCTCCCCCCCCCTCCCCCTCCCTCCTTCCTACATCGCATGCCTAGCAAACACGCCGATGCGCGTTCACGAAACTACGGAAGCCACGGCAGACGAGATCGCGCGTTTTCTTTTTCTTTCTTTTAGATTAATATCCACCCCCTCCTGTGTTTGTCCCGGTTTGTTTACAGCTCTTGCGCTCTTACCACAATGTAAATAGTGAATTTCTTCTTCTATGCTTGCATTATCGGCAGAGTAGGCTCTGAACGCCGAGGCTTCCGTAGTTTCATGACCGCGCATGTGCGCACAATACTCCTTTTTAGACTCTAAAAATATACTTAATGGTGTAGTTTCAAGTAAATTCTGGACGCTACCCACTCAGGACACTTGCACTACATGGGACGAGCAGTACGGAGGAATATTGACAATTTTTTGTGGACTTTTATGGCCCTTTTTGGCTCGGACCCTGGCGAACTCGATTGCAGGGGAACGAGAAGTCGTCCTGATCTCCGGCTGCATTTGACATTAAAAAAGTGGTCCAGAGTCTTGCTCACCATCAGGGTAAGTGGAAAATAAAGTTAAATCATTCTGAGGGTGAACTATTCCTTTAAGAAAACCTCTAAATAAAAAAAAAAACCAAAATTAGAATGCTTTTTATTAGAGTACAGTATTGTAGGCTCAAAGTGTCACATTCTAATCAGGTAAATAATCCAAAACACCTCCATCAGAGCCTTTAAAAAGTTTCTGTTTTGGTTTAGAAGAATTCACAATCATTAGGAAGACTGCTGATCTGATCATTATGCTTCAAATGTAGAATTCCTGTTGTCAAGCGCTCCTCAACAGCAAGCAACACCAGAAGCGCCTTAGCTGGGCTGGAGAAAAGAAGGACTGGTCTGCTGCACCGTGGTCAAAAGTCCTCTTTTCTGATGAGAACAAGTTTTGCATCTCATTTGGAAACAAAGGTCCCAGAGTCTGGAGAAAGACCAGAGAGGTGCTAGATAGAAGATGCATGAAGTCCAGTGTTAAGTTTCCCAGCTCTGTGATGACCTGGGGTCCATGTCAGCTGCTGGTGTTGGTCCTCTGAGCTTCATCAAGTCCAGCATAAATGCAGCCGTCTACCAGGACATTTTGGAGACCTTCATGTTTGCTTCAGTGGACCAGCTGTATGGGGATGCAGACTTCATCTTCCAGCAGGACTTCAGGAGGCCTGATATATTTTTGTATTTAAAACCCTTCTCTGATTGATTTTATGCAGCATTCAAATTTTTTGAGTTTTTTTAATTTGAAGTTTTCTAAAGCTGCAACTTCTAATCATCAACATCCAAACAAACAAAAGCTTGAAATATATTGATTCACATATTATTTATCTAAACAATATGTAAATTGCACCTTTTAAGTTGAATTACAGAAATACATGAACTTTCTCAGGATATTGTAATTTTTTGAGTAGTACCCGTATACATATATATATATATATATATATATATATACACACACACACACATATATATATATATATATATATATATATATATATATATATATATATATATATATATATATATATATATATATATATATATATATATATATATATATATATGTTTACAGTCATGTAAAAATTTAAGAGACCACCCTTGTTTTCTCAGATTTTTTGGTCATTTAAACACCTGGTACTACTAAAAGTACATTTGTCTGGACAAATATAATGATAACAACAAAAATAGCTCAAAAATGCTTAATTTTTAGAACTGATTTCTGCTATTTTCATGCTTTACTTGATAAGTGATTTTAGTTATTAAGTTCTTACATCAAAAGCTATGGCATTGTCCTGCCAAAAACAGCTTTTAGGCATTCTAGATTTTCTTTCTCTCTCTTTTAGTCACATGATTCACACCACAGTTGGTACTTGATTGCATAACCATTATTTTTGATGACAAGGGTGGTCTCTTCATTTTTTTTCCATGGCTGTATATACATATGTATACAGTATATATATGTGTTTATACAGTATATAAATCATTCATACCGTCCCATTACAGTAAAGGCGAAATTCACACAATAGTTATTCAAATAATGAAAACAGCAAATTTATTAATTAATAAAAAATTAATAAATTAGAATTTAGTGATTTTTTAATATATAGAGACAAACTCTTCCAGACATATTATAGCAGCCTCATCTTGTTGAACTCTAAACACCAAAAAGACCAACTCTGTTTGCTTCCCCCAGTTTTCACTAGAATTTCATGCTTATTGATCAGACAGTGATATGGCTTCTGTCTCTGTGGGTTTCGGTCGCTGTCTGTGCCTGCCGATCTCATCTTGGTCACACCACCTCTTGTACAGGAAGAGTAATGAGCAGATTCTTGGCTCGCGCTGTGAGCATGCCAGAGGCAAATCTGCCGTCCGTGTGAAGAGTGTGAACAGGGAAACTCAAGAAGTTTATCGAGAGCACCATGGGATCGTGGACACGAGGGGATATGGTTAAATGCAGCAAGAGACAAATGACTGCTGTATTCACACAGAAAGAAAAGCTAATTATATTCTAATTTCACAAATTCAAATGCTGCTTTACAGAAGATTTGTCAAGATGTTGTAAATGACAGAAGATAATGCATCTTTTTGCATCTTTACAACCTTGAACCTGCTGCACATGAGGCACATTATGTATCATACATATAAGATATATAGATATATATAGATCAACATCAGACATTAAAATCAGATAAATATTACAAAGCTTTTGTTCAATACTGACGTCATGGGCCAAAGCTTGAGAGATGGGGTCTCCTTTCATACTGTATTTGTTATGTGTGCAGACACAGAAACCTACAGCAAACAAGCATGCAGTTACAACAGCAGAAGACCACACTTCAGGGAAGCTGAGAAGAAGATGCAGAAACCAACCACAGAGTTACTAAAATAGCAGCTAAAATCAAAATGGAGACTGATTTTTTTTCATAATAGGAAGTCTCTATATACAGTAAATAATTAGACAGAGATAACACACTCAGTATATCTCAGTGTACAAATGTATGTACAGGGGCACAATGAAAAACATCTGGTTCTTACTGCATCTTTATACTTTGTATTCAGTAAAGGCGTCCTCAGATTAAAGTGCATCTTCCATGTTCTTTAAAATGATGGAAAATCATTCTCTGTGATGAAGCAGAAACTGTTTTTTCTCGAGCTGAAAAAAACAAAGTGTTTCTTTAAAAAGGAGGGGATAAACTCTCGTTCACAATCACCGCACAGTTTTGGAATCATGTGACCTCTGACGTCAGAGTAGGTGAAGTCCTGTGAATCCCACAGCTGACCAATGCAAAACAATAACAGATAAACGGCGAGACAACAGCTGATTAGCAGCTAGACATCATCTTTCTGAACATCCGTCTTCTTTCTGAACCTCACCTCTACAGCTGAGGCTGAGGCCAGCACCTTCTTGATCACTGTCAGAGACGTCCTCTTCTCCTTGGACTGACTCAGACACAGCAGGGTCCTAGCAACGTTAGCTTAGCTTTAGCTTAGCTTTAGCCGGCGCAGCTGCTGGAGCTTCTGCATGTTTCAGTGTTTGTTTCTGTTCCTCTCAACATCTGGAGCTCAGGACTCATCAACGCCCATACACAAATTCAGACAAGACCGAGGTTATAGTCTTATCTTTGGACCTGAAAAACTCAGGACTAAATTATCTAGCTTTATAGTTGATCTGGATGCATTAATTTGGCTTCCAGCACTACAGTGAAGAATCTTGGAGTCATTTTTGACCAGGATTTGTCTTTCAACTCCCGTATAAAACTGGTTTCTGGAACCGCCTTCTTCCACCTATGTAATATTGCTAAAATTAGGAACATCCTATCTCAGGACAATGCAGAAAAACTATACCATGCTTTTGTTACTTCCAGATTGGATTACTGTAATTTCCTATTATTGGGCTGCCCCAAATATGCCTTGAAAAGTCTCCAGCTGATCCAGAATGCTGCAGCTAGGGTTCTGACTAGAACCAGCAGGAGAGATCATATTTCTCCCGTTCTAGCTTCTCTTCATTGGCTCCCTGTTAAATCCAGGATAGAATTTAAAATTCTTCTTCTCACATATAAAGCTCTCCATGACCAAGCTCCATTATATATTAGAGATCTCATAGTTCCAGATATTCCAAACAGAGCACTTCGCTCTCAGACTGCAGGCCTTTTGGTAGTTCCAAGGGTCTCTAAAGCCCCGTTTCCACCCGCGGGTCTGGGTCGGGCCAGGCCGGATCGGGTGGGTTTTGGTACGGATGTGTTGATTTCACGCTGCGTCCCCACAGCAACCTGTACCCACTCTGGAGGCGCTGGACAGCGCTGCTACGTGATCGCGTGACATCATCGCCATGCAGCGCCGTTTAACCAAAACACCGCGCCACACATGACAGAAACAAAAAAGGAGTCACCCCGGCTTTGTTTTTACACTTGGTCATGCGGGAAGTGAGATTTTTCAACAAATCAATGTATTGCTTTGTGTTAGCTCCACCTCTTTGGTCCGGATCGGTTAGATCAGTACCCCTACCGAAGGGTGCCAAAAAAGTAGGCCGGGTCGGGTCGGATATAAGGGTACCCGTCCCAGTTTTTATCTGTGGAGACGCAAAAAAACGTGGACCGATCCGGCCCGACCCGACCCAGACCCGCTGGTGGAAACGGGGCTTAAGAGTAGAATGGGAGGCAGAGCGTTTAGCTATCAGGCCCCCCTATTATGGAATCAGTTACCAATTTAGGTTGGGGGGGCAGACACCCTCTCTACCTTTAAGATCAGGCTCAAAACTTTCCTTTTTGATAAATCTTATAGTTAGGGATGGCAAGCCTTCCCTTAGCTAAGCTGCTATAGGTTTAGACTGCTGCGGGACATCCATGATGCACTGGGCTCTTCCTCTCCCACCATCTCTGTCTCTCCATGTAGAAACCTGTGACAGTATTGCATCATTAACTGTGTTCTCCTCTCTCAGCAGATCTGGCTGGATAACGTTGCAGTGTTTGTTGGTCTCCCTTTCTGTCTTCTCCCCCCCTGCCGGTCGAGGCAGATGGCCGCTCTGCCTGAGCCGGATTCTGCCGGAGGTTTTCCCTCCTGTTAAAAGGGTGTTTTCCTTCCCACTGTCGCCACCCCTCCGTGCTTGCTCTCCACATTTGGTCTCTAAAATCTGTAAAAGCGCTTTGTATGCGCCGTGAGACGGTGTTGCTGTTAGCAGAGACATCTGTGGACAGAGTCAAAGGGAAAATGTCCTGCTGCTGGGTTTGTTGAGGTGTAACGGAGACGGTTGTCGTGGAAGTAAACACACGGATGTGGTCGCTGTTAAGGGGTTACCGAAAACCTGCAGCAATAAACCTTGGAGTGCACATAGACAGTAATCTTAGACTAGATACACAAATCAGCTCAGTGGTAAAGTCTAGTTTCTTTCAGTTAAGGCAACTGTCAAAAATAAAAGCCCGTCTTTCTCATCATCACTTTGAGATTTTAATCCATGCTTTCATATCCAACCGTTTAGACCAGGGGCGCCGTATGGGGGGGAAAGTTAGGAAGATTCCAAGGGCCCATGACTGTGGGGGGCCCCAAAAGATGTGGAAATTATTAAACCTTCATTTCAAATAATATGTTTATATATATTTCAAATAGAACAAGAAAATACAGTATTAGAACAAATTACCTTCATGTTCTCACTGGTTTTTCAGCAGTAAACGGCAAAACAAAGCATGAATATATTGACCAATCCACCCCCGTGAAAGTGCAAGAAATGGTTTGGTCCTCAGGAACTGCCTCAGCGCATCCGCTACTTGCCTGTCAATACCGCGGTTTGCTGGTATCGGGCCTTTATTGCTGCATGCGCTTCATTTGACAGAGTGACAGCAAATGAAACGACTGACCAAGAAAATGTGTAAATAAGCAGCAGTGTGACAAAAAGTCCAACCGCAGATGAAGAACACAGCACCCCAAGAAATGAAAGTATGATTTTCAAATGAGAAGAGAAAGAAAGGAGAAAGAGAAGAGACGAACGAAGCGTGAGCCAGTTTTTAAAGAAAGGTTTGTTGCCTGAGTTGTTCAAATGAACCTGTTAAGTGAAATAACCTAGCTATCTGCAGACTATTACAACTTAGTTAATCCTCCTTAAGGTGGAAGTGGGATCACATGATTGATAATGCCGGGTAGTGCTGTGTCTGAAACGGAAAGTGATTTTTCCTCTTTTTTTTCTTTCTAAGTTAAAGCAGGACTCTGCAGCATTTGTAATGAGCTTATTGTGTGTCTGTAACTAACACAGAAGCAAATAAGCCAGAAAACTCAGAGCTGAGACTTTACATTTACATAACCAGACCAGGCAAAACATGGTTCTCAGAACATCTCTTGAGTGCTATTAAATGTTTAGCAAGATACTATTAAATAATTGTCCTTGTCCCTTGGTAATCATATGTAAACAGATGATCCGCCAGCAGCAGCCCCTTCTCTTCACCCCCACCCTCCTTTCCATTCCCAGTGAAGAAGGTAAGCAACAATGGGACAAGTTAGCATCATTACAGAGTCTGCTGTGGGAATTTGTCTCATTTTACCATTCCAAAAATAAGAATGAAGCATTTTTTAAATAAAAATTGAAACACTTAAAAAACAAACAAAAACAAAAAAAACATAATGATCTCTATAAAATAAAAATGTCCTGTAGTTGTAGTTGTTTGTACAGGATACTGGACAGTTAAATGTAAACACTGAGTAGCCACCAGCAGCCTGGATTAAAATCAAAGTCACGATATAAATAGTTCAGTTAGATTTTTACATTCAGATTGAATTACAGCCATCAAAAGACATCTATAAATCTTCATCATTCTCAAGACAGGTAATTTATTTGAGCAGCTTGAACTGCACAATAAATACCTGTTTGCAATCTAGCTGTGAGGTTACAATGAGCTGCTGATAATTAATGTAATTAGATTATATAATTTGTTGGTACATTATATAAATGTAACAACTGTTACAGTCTTGGCTTACATTTCTCAGGTTTGGCCAGAAACTTTATTATAAACTTTAGAAACTTAGAAACTTTTTTATAACTTAAAGGCTAAAACCAAACCAGGGGTCTGTTGCACGAAGCAGGTTTAATGAGAACCCTGAGTTGTTTAACCCCGAAATTCGGGAAACTCTGAGTTTTTCGTAACACAAAGGTAGGTAACTCAACCCAGGGAAAGAGGAGTAACTCTAGCCTGTTGCACGAAGAGGGGTAACTTAAACCCTTGGTCAGTTACCATGGTAACAGACTCTCTGAAACTAACCTGGTCGGGAGCAGGTTAGTGTGGAGAAACCTTGAGTTTCTTGCTGTCTCCACCCACTTTTAGTCACACTCGCCGTTTCCTTTCCTCATTCATTCATTAAGTCAGCGGTGAGTTTTGGCTGCTGCCGTCTTAAATAAAACATGTTAAAAAATAAATCAGAGTCGGTAGGTTACATCCGTATCTTTTGATAAGGATGTTATGGATTAAGATGCTGCATGAAGGGTTAAATATTCAGAGATCGTTATCAGAGCACGGATAGAAGTTTAATTTCCCGACAGTTGTCATTTCTGACATTACAGTTACACATCACGGTCAGTTATCTACATACACGAGCTGATCCGTCCGTACATTTATAATATCACCAGCAATACGTGATAGTTGGAGGTCCTGTCTCCGTTTACAAGAGATGGTTTAAGCTGATCATTTGATCATCTAGCTGTCTGTGGTTCTGGCTAAATGGATAAAGTGTTCGTTTGACACACGGACAACTGCGGTTCAATTCTTGCTCTGGCATTTTTTTATGTTGCCATACGCTTTTCTCTCGAAAAATATTTTTTATTACCCTGCATTTTTTCGCAAATAGATTTTTTATTTCTTTCATTGTAGACGCAGGGCATTTGAGAAATGCAACGGTTATATTTAATCTTGCTGCCGACAAGAGCGCTTCTCCCTGAGGGATTTCACTCAAGTTAAATAAACAAAAAGACTATGGTAAAAGTACAAAGCTGGATTCGGACACCCCCCCCCCCCCCCCCCCCCCCCGGACACCCCCACCACCTTATCAATCTGTACACCCCTTCACGTTCCCTCAGGTCAGCTGACTGGTCACTTCTAACCGTCCCTTCAACCAAGAGGAAACTTAGAGGTGACTGTGCCTTTTGCGTAGCTGCACCAAGACTGTGGAACCAGTTACCACCTCGGGTCAAGGAGGCCTCTTCACTTGCGGTTTTTAAGTCTTTACTTAAAACACATTTCTTTTCATTGGCTTTTGACACTGGCTGAGATGTTTGTTTTGTTTGTTTGTCTGTTTTTATTGTGTGTGTGATTGGCTTTTTATTTGACTGCTTTCATTAATTGATTATATATATATTTTTTATTCTTTAATTTATGTTTTATATATTATATCTGCCTGTGAAGCACTTTGGTCAACTGTGTTGTTTTTAAAGTGCCATATAAACAAAGTGGAGTTGGAGTTCGGCGGACATTCATGCCCCAGGTGATATGCTGGAGCGGAGTCCGTCTCCTCTAAATGGAGATTCATCAGCAACTGTCGCTTAAACACTGAAAACCTCAACAAATACATAATGATGGTTGCTGAAATAAATTAATAAAATAAAATAAACCGTCTAAAGAGCATAGATCTATAAAAGGTCTAAATGTGAGACCAAGCATCTTGTACACAATTTGAAAATGAAAACTAACCAAGAGGTGACTTACAAAATAGTTTTTTTCAATGTTATTTCCCACATTTTCATGTCTTACATATATCTGTGGCCTTCAGCATTAAAGCTGTGATGAATGTCGTGTTCAGAGTCGCCTCCTCCTGCTGTGATCCAAGTTTTATCAGCAGTCAAAGCATTCGCCTACCTCTACGTCACTTCCGGTCTGTCGCTGGGGGCGCTAATTTCAGACTACTACTTTAACATTTTTACATTGGCAATGTTCAGTGTGGACCTGATACACTACAACGGCTTCTACATGTGTTTAGCATGAAAGTTGGCCCTTAAGACTAACTATTACTGATTGTCATTATTTATAAAAAAAATAAATGAAACACAGAGGCAGTGTACAGATCAAGTAAATACTGGAGGTAAACACACACCTGCTGGTGATGGAGAAAAGATTTTATCAGTTTATAGTGGTGGGTTTAAAACATGCTGTTTGTAAACAGAACTTGCTGTTGGTGCAGCAGAGATGAAAAAAAATGCCGAAGGAGCTTGAGTGTTAAAAAGTTCAGAAACATGTTCTATGTGAAACTTTTTGCTATAAAAGTAAACCTGCAGCTCCTGCCAAAGCAGTTCTGATATAACGCTGCTTCAGAGCAGGTGGATCCTTCAGGTCTATGACTTATCTGGTGTGTTTTGCCTGGTTTGACATTAGATGTGACAAGCAGGACGTGGGAAGTAGAACATGTTTGCACATTCTGTGAGATGGATTTTAACTCACCCTGCAAAGAAGAGGAAGGTGAAAAGGGAAGCAGCTGTTGTCATGGAGACGGAGTACACTGGAGCAGTTTTGGTGATGAAAACGGTCCGACTTGCTCTTAATCAAGATGTTTACTTTTCCTTCTCTAAAACTGAGCAGCGTGCAACACAGGTGATCACCGGTGAGGCTTTAACTGGTGTGCAGCCCATGTTAGAGCCTCCAGAAAAGGCCGAATGCTGGTCATTTATAATAGAAAATAAAGATGCATTTTTCCTCCTCAATAAAAGAGAAATTATTGGAGACATTCTCTGTTTTTTTGTTTTTTTTTTTGTCTTTCTGATCATAAATCATGGTGTCTTCAGGATCAATGTAATGAGCACTACGGAGCATGTTCTTATCCATCAGTCTGGTATCAAACAGTCCAATTACATGACACACAGGAGACAGAAGTTTCACACTATGGCTTTGATCATATTCATGTGGCATTAATCACTATTGATGTACACACACATATATGTTATATATTTTATAATATTATTATCATTGTTGTTATTTTTAGACGGGCACTCTTCAGTGATCCGTTTTAATGAAAGAAATGACGCAGAATCCTTAAAAAAATTCCTGCATCCAAATGGTTATCTAGATCAACACAAATAATTCAAATAAATTCTAATGCTGCCTTCATGTGGTATCGTATTTATGGCAAATACCAAAGTCTGGCATGAAAATTGCACTTAAACACCCACTTATGTCATAATTTCCACTAAAAGCTGGAAAAATTTTATGATGCCCGAGTTGCTGAGATGAAATAAACTTGGATCTTTCAATATGGTAGAGAAAAATGAAAATGTCCTTCATGGGATGCATTACATTATGTTTAAAGTTTTCTTCTGCTGTTATTTGGTTAGTCTGCATAACTCTGTGACGTACAGAACTTTAATAACATTGACATTTAAGCTTAGTTTTGTTAGTAAAACTATGGTTATTATTTGGTTTACCTCCTCAGAGCAGATGCTAGCTATCTGGTCAGTCAAAGATCGCCTTCAGTATTAAACTTCATTACAACAAATCACTTGAACACAACGCACTGGTAATTTCCACTTAACAGGTGGAAAGGATCATCTTTCCCATACCACACGAAGGCAGCATTAGTCACTTTAAATGAATTAAATTTATAGAATTTGATGTGTGATGTTGTTGTTACAATCAGTCAACGGCATTGCAGGGGTTAACCTGTCCAACCTGCCAAACATGAATTAATACATGAAAACAATCACGACCACAAAACCTCTTTAATTATTGAGTAGTTCAATTGACATCAATTAATTCCCATTAATAAAATCTAGGAATTGGGTTTACAGTGACACCCGGTAATTTGAACGTGTACCAGCAGCTTCACTGAAAGATAGAAAAAGGCCTGTGTGGTTATTGTCGTGGCTCCTGAGCTTTCTTTCGAGAATTTCTTGCATTTATTTAAAAGCAAGTATGTTGCTGCAGTTTGTTGCATTTTTCCTTTAAACTGGGGAAACACGACATGACTTTACAGTTTTAAAGGCCTCCTTCCACTGAAAACCCGTTTAACTTGCTTCTTCTGAAATACGGAGGGTTTCCCCTTGTTTACTTACACATGCTGACTTGCTAGCGTTGCGTTCCCCCCAGTCGGCTGTGCTTTCTCATCAGAGAAACAATACGAAGAAAAGAGCGAATCGGGAACAGCCTTGCACTTCTCCGTCACATTGCAAATAGCGTATCCCACGTGGGGTTTCTATCTGTCCATTGGAAGGCAGGTAACCCTCCACTACACACTAGAAGTAAAGACAGCACGACTGTAGCTTCGTAGTTGAGAAGCTAATTAGCTAACTGTTTGTTAGCATGGCGGAACAAACTTGTTTGTCGGCTCTATTTCCTGTCTGTAACAAAATAAGAGCGGAGGGCGGAGCTTCCTTCATACACTGACGGGAGCCAGCCAATCAGACGGTAATTCATGAGAAGGACCCGGAAAAGCTGCCGTTGGACCACAAGCCTCTCTTCTAGTATACAAATACAGCTGGATACAAAGATACCAGAAGGTTTTTTTAAGCAGAAACGATGCAGAATGCATTCAATAATAATGGAGAACACAGAAATATTAATGAAATGACCACGGAAGTACAACTTTAAGGCCTTTTCTGATGCGAATAAACGGCACAAAATTGCAAATAATTCAGTGGAGAAATGTCAACGCATTAGTCTATACACACCTGCTCCGACACGAAATTATGAAGATGCAAGAACAAACTGGCATTTGTTATTCCAGAGGAACGTGAGCACATGCAGCAGTGACGGAGGGAGAGGCGGCTGCAGGAAAACTTCTGGATGCTGAGAAACAGCTGATCTCACGGTGAAGATGCCAAATGCGGATTTTAGATATAACACCTGTAGATAATAACCTGGAATTAGGGATGCACCGATTGTGAAAGTCTGGGCCGATACCGATACTGATGTTTAACATAACAACTTGGCCGATGGCCGATGTTTTCTATTTAGGGTTCCAAGCCCGCGGAGCAGCGCAGAACCGTGTTGCAGAGCAACGCGGTTCCAGCACTCCAGCGTGCTGGAAACCTATTGTTTTTGCTTCGTTTTTTATTATTATTATTATTATTAGGGTTCCAAGCCCGCGGAGCAGCGCAGGGCCCGCGTTGCACTTGCAACGCGGTTCCCAGCACTCCAGCGTGCTGGAACCCTATTGTTTTTGCTTCGTTTTTTATTATTATTATTAGGGTTCCAAGCCCGCGGAGCAGCGCAGGGCCCGCGTTGCAGTGCAACGCGGTTCCCAGCACTCCAGCGTGCTGGAACCCTATTGTTTTTGCTTCGTTTTTTATTATTAGGGTTCCAAGCCCGCGGAGCAGCGCAGAACCGTGTTGCAGAGCAACGCGGTTCCAGCACTCCAGCGTGCTGGAACCCTATTGTTTTTGCTTCGTTTTTTATTAGGGTTCCAAGCCCGCGGAGCAGCGCAGGGCCCGCGTTGCAAGTGCAACGCGGTTCCCAGCACTCCAGCGTGCTGGAACCCTATTGTTTTTGCTTCGTTTTTTATTCTTATTATTATTATTATTCCGCCGCCGCAAAAGTATGTGGGGAGGCAAAACTGCACACGATGTAATATAGCCACATATATAGGCTTGTACATATAGTTCCGAGGTGGTCAGAGCAGAAAAATTACACATGTCAGACACTAGGTGGCGCTATACCAGGGGGTCAAACGTTTTGGCCTCTAGCTTGCAAACCGCTTGGAATAAATTTATGGGACCTGGATGAGCAGATTCCTTGGACCCTTCCGCATCTCCTGACATAGGCCACGCCCATTTGCGTCTAGATAGATTTTTTGCTAGGGGGCGATATATGCAAAACCTATTTTTATAAACTAGTCCTCAGAATTTTGCCCGATCAGGCTGAAAATCGTACCATATAAACTAGAGACGAAGAGAAACAAACGTAAGGAAGCACTTTTTTAAAATATTGTTCTGTTACGAAGTTATACACAAACAAACATTTTTGAAAAACTAGCTAAAAATTGAAAAGGCTATATCTCGGAAACGACAACAGATAATTGCATCAGCTTTGAAATCCAAGTGTGGAACTTGATTTACTACTGACATACCGAAGGAAAAAATTTTCAGAATCTAGGGGGCGCTATAATCCTGAATTTTTTATATTGGGAAAACCGCTGATCCAATCTGGATGCCACTCCCAGGGTATGTAGATAGACCCTCTGTGAGTAAATTCCTAAAATATGGTTACAATTGGATGAAGTGGGCGTGTTTTATAAGCGATTTTCTAATCCCAGGTGCTCAACTCACGCAGGGGCCCAGGACCGCTGATTTTCTTCCCCCCGACCTAACAAAAATGGCCAGGGAGGCTAAACCAAATGTGCAATAATAAAGCCACTAACAGGGCTTGTAGAAAACTTTTTTTGTGTGGACCACAAAAAAAAATGACACTTGTCAGACACTAGGTGGCGCTATACCAATGTCTTTTACGTTTTGGCCTCTAGCTCGTAAACGGCTTGGCGCATCTTAAAGTGCCTTATATCCCCAGATTCCTTGGACCCTCCCAGATTTTATGACATAGGCCACGCCCATTTCCGCCTATAATTTTTTTTCGCTACAATGCAAAATATACAAAACCTATCTTCGTGAACTTGTCCGTGGGATTTTACCCAATCAGGCTGAAAATCCTACCACAGTTTCTATAGACAGAGAGAAAAAAACGTATGCAAGCGATTTTTGAAACTTACTTTTCGTTACAAAGTTATATGCGAACTAACATTTTGCAAAAACTAGCTAAATACTTAAAAGGCCACTATTAAAAAACGACAACAGATAATTATATGAAACTCATACACCAACAAGGGAACTTGATTTTCTACTCATGGGCCAAATGAAAAAAATTTGAAAATTCTAGGGGGCGCTATAACTCGGATTTACTTTATATCACGTACATGGTTTATCAGATATGCCTCAAACTCGCTAGGTATGTTCATAGCATCACTCTGAGCTGATGCTTAGAGGACGGTTAAGATTGGACAAAGTGGACATGTTTTATGTAAACGCCAAACCTTCTTCAGTGAATCTCAAGATAGTCCTTATGAATCCCAAGCATTTTGGTAAAGATTCCCTAAAGATTCTGACTGAATCAGGTTGTCATTGTGTGTACCTGGATGCAAATCAAGTCATTTCAGCTTTTAAACTGCTACTTCTTTAAAAACACATGTCTGAAGTTCACACCTACATTTGCAGTGTGTTTGTCTTCATTTTACATGGTTATTAGCCTACATTGAGCATTTCACTGCATGAAGTATTTCCTCAGTCCTGCTCTACCCAACAAATCTTCACAAATGGATGACTGGCTAAATAAGTTTAGTAACCACTATTAACACAGAAGACCTGTTGTAATTATGTTGCTGGTGAGAGCAAAGGACAGAGGATCTGGAGTGATTTGTCATTCCTGCTGTACCAAGCATATCTTCACAGATGTGTGTATGTCTGAAAAACATTGAGGAATGACTGTTAACACAGAAGTCTGTTTGTATTGATGCTTGTAGTGAATGTTGGAAACAGGATCTGGAAAGGTGCCTAAAAGATTTCTGTGATTGTTGGTCTACATTGTTGGTGTCCACCTCCGGTCTTTGAGGGCCACAATCCTGCATGTATTTAGGTAATCCTGAAAAATCAGTCACGATCAATCCTACACAAAAAAGTCATCCTATACCCGGTAGTTGAGTTGTAAAAAAGTTTCTCAGCAGATGAAAAACTCATTAGAGATTCTTATTAATCTACCTTGAACTTAAGAATCTTAGGTTACATATTCACTTATTTTCATTGCCTGATGAGTCTTAATTGGGGAAAACAATATAACCACATGAAGCAGGGGAAGATGGGATTTTTAAACTAGAGGAGAAAAAATGATTTCAACTCAATCAGTTCTTTTTGAGTAATTTGGGCTGAAAATGGGAACCAATTTGTGATCATCCCTGAGCCAAATGATTTGACTAAAAAGCCACAAGAGAACTCTTAAGCTAAATCATTTATTAACAGTAAACATTGTCAAAAAAGACCTGATCAATACTAGCCATCCATGATGGAACTGGTGTTTGTCTGAAATGCCAGTAACCTACCAGAACTTCATGCCTTATGCAAAATATATTTCATTTAACAGCTTCTGTTATTAAAATCTTAGTTTTCAGCTCTTCTCGGCAAGACATTGTGATTGGGGAAATAAAGTTGCTGCTTTGCAGGAGACACCCTGGGCTGCTTCCAAACCACTTTCACTTCTTATTTTAGACTCTAGCTACCCCATCCAGTTGAAATTTTTAAGATCAGATAAGTGCAAGTTGAAAATCCCAGTTTAAGCTTTTCTCGTGCAGATATTGCAATTGGGGAAATTAAGCTTCTGTTGCACAGGGGAGACCATATGCTTCTTCTAATCCCCTTACACTTCTTATTTTAGACACTAGCTACCCCATCCAGTTGAAATTCTTAAGATCGGATTACTGCAAGTTCAAAATCCCAGTTTAAGCTTTTCTCGTGCAGATATTGCCATTGGGGAAATGAAGATACTGTTTCACAGGGGAGACCATATGCTGCTTCTAATCCCCTTACACTTCTTATTTTAGACACTAGCTACCCCATCCAGTTAAAATTTTAAAGATCAGATTTGTACAAGTTGAAAATCCCAGTTAAAGCTTTTCTGGTGCAGTTATTGCCATTGGGGAAATGAAGCTACTGTTTCACAGGGGAGACCCTATGCTGCTTCTAATCCCAAACACTTCTTATTTTAGACACCAGCGACCCCATCCAGTTGAAATTTTTAAGCTAAGTACAAGTTGAAAATCCCAGTTTAAGCTTTTCTCCTGAGATATTGCAATTGGGGAAATCAAGGTACTGTTGCACAGGGGAGACCATATGCTGCTTTTTAACCACTTGATCATGAAACAGGTATATGCGTATTGGTTTTATTTCAAGGATTTATTGTAAAGAGGGAGTACTGTAAAAATGCAAGTACGCTACTGCTTATACCATCCCTGAAGACAACAGGTTGTCATGCAGATCACTAGATAACCTATGTTCATAGAGGGCTATAAATGACTTTCTATTTTGAATGAAGGGAGGCGGGACAAGGTGAGGCGGGACCAGGTAAGGCGGGGCCAGAGAAGGCGGTGCGTGGATGGGCTTGGAACCCGTGATAACTGCTTGCAGTTCTAGTTATTATTATTATTATTCCGCCGCCGCAAAAGTATGTGGGGAGGCAAAACTGCACACGATGTAATATAGCCACATATATAGGCTTGTACATATAGTTCCGAGGTGGTCAGAGCAGAAAAATTACACATGTCAGACACTAGGTGGCGCTATACCAGGGGGTCAAACGTTTTGGCCTCTAGCTTGCAAACCGCTTGGAATAAATTTATGGGACCTGGATCCCCAGATTCCTTGGACCCTCCTGCATCTCCTGATATAGGCCACGCCCATTTGCGCCTATAAAGATTTTTTTCGCTAGGGGGCGATATATGCAAAACCTATTTTTATAAACTAGTCCTCAGGATTTTGCCCGATCAGGCTGAAAATTGTACCATATAAACTAGAGACCAAGAGAAACAAACGTAAGGAAGCACTTTTTAGAAATATTGTTCTGTTACAAAGTTATACACAAACAAACATTTTTGAAAAACTAGCTAAAAACTTAAAAGGCCATATCTCGGAAACGACAACAGATAATTGCATCAGCTTTAAAATCCAAGTGTGGAACTTGATTTTCTACTGACATACCGAAGGAAAAAAATTTTCAGAATCTAGGGGGCGCTATAATCCTGAATTTTTTATATTGGGAAAACCGCTGATCCAATCTGGATGCCACTCCCAGGGTATGTAGATAGACCCTCTGTGAGTAAATTCCTAGAATATGGTTACAATTGGATGAAGTGGGCGTGTTTTATTAGCGATTTTCTAATCCCAGGTGCTCAACTCACGCAGGGGCCCAGGACCGCTGATTTTCTTCCCCCCGACCTAACAAAAATGGCCAGGGAGGCTAAACCAAATGTGCAATAATAAAGCCACTAACAGGGCTTGTAGAAAACTTTTTTTGTGTGGACCACAAAAAAAATGACACTTGTCAGACACTAGGTGGCGCTATACCAATGTCTTTTACGTTTTGGCCTCTAGCTCGTAAACGGCTTGGCGCATCTTAAAGTGCCTTATATCCCCAGATTCCTTGGACCCTCCCAGATTTTATGACATAGGCCACGCCCATTTCCGCCTATAATTTTTTTTTCGCTACAATGCAAAATATACAAAACCTATCTTCGTGAACTTGTCCGTGGGATTTTACCCAATCAGGCTGAAAATCCTACCACAGTTTCTATAGACAGAGAGAAAAAAACGTATGCAAGCGATTTTTGAAACTTACTTTTCGTTACAAAGTTATATGCGAACTAACATTATGCAAAAACTAGCTAAATACTTAAAAGGCCACTATTCAAAAACGACAACAGATAATTATATGAAACTCATACACCAACAGGGGAACTTGATTTTCTACTCATGGGCCAAATGAAAAAAAATTTGAAAATTCTAGGGGGCGCTATAACTCGGATTTACTTTATATCACGTACATGGTTTATGAGATATGCCTCAAACTCGCTAGGTATGTTCATAGCATCACTCTGAGCTGATTCTTAGAGGATGGTTCAGATTGGACAAAGTGGACATGTTTTATGTAAACGCCAAACCTTCTTCAGTGAATCTCAAGATAGTCCTTATGAATCCCAAGCATTTTGGTAAAGATTCCCTAAAGATTCTGACTGAATCAGGTTGTCATTGTGTGTACCTGGATGCAAATCAAGTCATTTCAGCTTTTCAACTGCTACTTCTTTAAAAACACATGTCTGAAGTTCACACCTACATTTGCAGTGTGTTTGTCTTCATTTTACATGGTTATTAGCCTACATTGAGCATTTCACTGCATGAAGTATTTCCTCAGTCCTGCTCTACCCAACAAATCTTCACAAATGGATGACTGGCTAAATAAGTTTAGTAACCACTATTAACACAGAAGACCTGTTGTAATTATGTTGCTGGTGAGAGCAAAGGACAGAGGATCTGGAGTGATTTGTCATTCCTGCTGGACCAAGCATATCTTCACAGATGTGTGTATGTCTGAAAAACATTGAGGAATGACTGTTAACACAGAAGTCTGTTTGTATTGATGCTTGTAGTGAATGTTGGAAACAGGATCTGGAAAGGTGCCTAAAAGATTTCTGTGATTGTTGGTCTACATTGTTGGTGTCCACCTCCGGTCTTTGAGGGCCACAATCCTGCATGTATTTAGGTAATCCTGAAAAATCAGTCACGATCAATCCTACACAAAAAAGTCATCCTATACCCGGTAGTTGAGTTGTAAAAAAGTTTCACAGCAGATGAAAAACTCATTAGAGATTCTTATTAATCTACCTTGAACTTAAGAATCTTAGGTAACATATTCACTTATTTTCATTGCCTGATGAGTCTTAATTGGGGAAAACAATATAACCACATGAAGCAGGGGAAGATGGGATTTTTAAACTAGAGGAGAACAAATGATTTCAACTCAATCAGTTCTTTTTGAGTAATTTGGGCTGAAAATGGGAACCAATTTGTGATCATCCCTGAGCCAAATGATTTGACTAAAAAGCCACAAGAGAACTCTTAAGCTAAATCATTTATTAACAGTAAACATTGTCAAAAAAGACCTGATCAATACTAGCCATCCATGATGGAACTGGTGTTTGTCTGAAATGCCAGTAACCTACCAGAACTTCATGCCTTATGCAAAATATATTTCATTTAACAGCTTCTGTTATTAAAATCTTAGTTTTCAGCTCTTCTCGGCAAGACATTGTGATTGGGGAAATAAAGTTGCTGCTTTGCAGGAGACACCCTGGGCTGCTTCCAAACCACTTTCACTTCTTATTTTAGACACTAGCTACCCCATCCAGTTGAAATTTTTAAGATCAGATAAGTGCAAGTTGAAAATCCCAGTTTAAGCTTTTCTCGTGCAGATATTGCAATTGGGGAAATGAAGCTTCTGTTGCACAGGGGAGACCATATGCTGCTTCTAATCCCCTTACACTTCTTATTTTAGACACTAGCTACCCCATCCAGTTGAAATTCTTAAGATCGGATTACTGCAAGTTCAAAATCCCAGTTTAAGCTTTTCTCGTGCAGATATTGCCATTGGGGAAATGAAGATACTGTTTCACAGGGGAGACCATATGCTGCTTCTAATCCCCTTAACACTTCTTATTTTAGACACTAGCTACCCCATCCAGTTAAAATCTAAAAGATCAGATGAGTACAAGTTGAAAATCCCAGTTAAAGCTTTTCTCGTGCAGATATTGCAATTGGGGAAATTAAGCTACTGTTTCACAGGGGAGACCATATGCTGCTTCTAATCCCCTTACACTTCTTATTTTAGACACCAGCTACCCCATCCAGTTGAAATTTTAAAGATCAGATTAGTACAAGTTGAAAATCCCAGTTTAAGCTTTTCTCCTGAGATATTGCAATTGGGGAAATCAAGGTACTGTTGCACAGGGGAGACCATATGCTGCTTTTTAACCACTTGATCATGAAACAGGTATATGCGTATTGGTTTTATTTCAAGGATTTACTGTAAAGAGGGAGTACTGTAAAAATGCAAGTAGGCTACTGCTTATACCATACCTGAAGACAACAGGTTGTCATGCAGATCACTAGATAACCTATGTTCATAGAGGGCTATAAATGACTTTCTATTTTGAATGAAGGGAGGCGGGACAAGGTGAGGCGGGACCAGGTAAGGCGGGGCCAGAGAAGGCGGTGCGTGGATGGGCTTGGAACCCGTGATAACTGCTTGCAGTTCTAGTTATTATTAGGTTCCCGGCCCCCCCCCCCGGCAGCACCTCCACCCCACGCCCCCTATTATTATTATTATTATTCTTCTCTGTGAAAACTCTCTGGGGAGCCAAAACTACACACGCTGTAATATAGCCACATATATAGGCTGGTACAAAAGTGGTTCATGTAGAGATTTAAGCGCAATGACACATGTCGGACACTAGGGGGCGCTATACCAGGGGGTAGTACGTTTTGGCCTCTAGCTCCCAAACCGCTTGGAATAAATTTATGGGACCTGGATCCACAGATTCCTTGGACCCTTCCGCATCTCCTGACGTAGGCCACGCCCATTTGCGCCTAGATAGATTTTTTGCTAGGGGGCGATATATGCAAAACCTATTTTTGTGAACTAGTCCTAGGATTTTTGCCCGATCAGGCTGAAAAATGTACCATATAAACTACAGACCAAGCCAAACAAACGTAAGGAAGCACTTTTTAAAAATATTGTTTTGTTACGAAGTTATGCGCAAACAAACATTTATGAAAACCTAGCTAAAAACTTAAAAGGCCATAACTCAAAAACGACAACACATAATTACAATTCCTTCAAAACTCCAGTGGGGAACTTGATTTTCTACAAATGTACCAAAGGAGGAAATTTTTCAAATCTAGGGGGCGCTGTTATCCTGATTTCTTTATATTGGGAAAACCACTGTTCCGATCTGCACGCCGCACCCATGGTACGTAGATAGAGCCCCTGTGAGCATAATACTAAAAAATGGTTAGGATTGGACCACGTGGGCGTGTTTTATTAGCGATTTTGTAACCCAGGGGCGGAAATCAGCCGAGGGGCCCTGGACCGCTATTTTTCTTCCCCTGACCCAACAAAAATGGCCAGGGAGGCCAAACCAAAGGTGGATTTATATAGCCACTTACAGGGATGGTAGAAGAAAATGTTTGTGAAATTATGAAAGAGAAAAAACTCATGTCAGACACTAGGTGGCGCTATACCATTGGGTAGCACGTTTTGGCCTCTAGCTCGAAAACGGCTTGGAGTAAATTTAAGTGCCTTATATCCCCAGATTCCTTGGACCCTCCTGAATTTTATGACATAGGCCACGCCCATTTCCGCCTATAATTTTTTTTTGCTACAGTGCAAAATATGCAAAACATTGTTTTTTTTACACGTCCTAGAGTTTTACCCCGATCCAACTGAAAATTGTACCACACAAAGTAGATACCAAGAGAAAAAGACTGATCAGAGCGATTGTTGGAATTTTTTTTCCGTTGCGGAATTATGTGTGTTGAAACATTTTACCAACGCTAGCTACATACTTCAAAAGCCATAACTTTAAAACCACATCAGATATTTCCATGAAACTCCTACACAAACAAGGGAATGTTATTATCTACTCATGTAGCATAATGGAAATTTTTTAAATCTAGGGGGCGCTGTAACACTTTTTATATTTCACAAACGATTGATCAGATATGTATGAAACTCACTGTGTATGTTCATATCATCACTCTGTGCTGATTCCTAGATGATGGTTATGATTGGACAAAGTGGGAATGTTTTATAAGTGGGCCATACTCCGATTTTCATTATTACATCATTAAAAGTCAGCTGTTTGTCCTAGACAGCCTAAATGTGATGGAGATATTCCTTTAATCATGCTGAACGTTTGAATCCAGCCAACTGTCACTCTAAATTTTTTTTCACAGGCTAAGTTTTTGTTGAAATATGCAAATTTGCGCAACACAAGGATTTCCATAACAGATAGATCTATAAAAAACAATCTTGTTACAGTTGATGTCAAGATATATCTCATGAATTCCAAGCAGTTTGGCAAAGATTTTTAATCCTGCAATATATCAATGTTGTCTAAAGTTCACGTCTGCATCTGTCCTGTTTGTCTTCATTTTTACATGGTTATGTCATTGATCATTTATATATAGGGCTGTAACGATACCTGAATGGAAATAAAAAATTGTGATCCTCAGAGCCACAAACCCATCTTGCAGTGAGAGAAGGCAGGATCGTGACACCTTCCAAGCCCAGTTCAGATGGTTTGAAACTTCTCAGATCCCATCACATTGTTTCACTTTTTTCTCCATCAAGCTACAAACTCTTGGAAGCATCCAGTTACTAATGAGACAACACATCTGTCTTAGAGTCACCAGGTACAGTGTTACACATGTTTTTTTCCTTGCAAGTCAAATGTAACTTGTCAGTTTTCCAGGGGCACATAAACCTTCAATCGGGATGAGCCACTAACATGCATGCAGCTGGGGAGTGTGTGAATGAGGTGCGCGATGGCACATCTTCAGACACTGAGAACAGTGAAAGGACAGGAGGAGAAGATCCTGGTCGTGGTTGGCAGGCCAGACTCACGGACGTCCAGCTGGATGTTTAAATATTGATGTCTGATATTCACCGCGGGATTTGTAGTGTGTTTGTCTTCATTTTTACATGGATAAGACATTGATTATTCTAATTGAAGTATGTGGTCAGTCCTGCTGGAGCAAACATATCGCCACAGATGTGTGTGCATGTGCGAATGTGTAGGAACATCTGTTAAAACAGAAGTCCTATTGTATTGTAAGGCTTGTGGTGAAGTTTGAGAACAGAGGATCTGGAGTGGTTGGTGGCTGTTAGTTTTCTGTGAATGTTGGTCTACAACAAGGGTGTCCAGTGCTGGTCCTCGAGAACCACAATTCTGCAGGTGTTAGACATTTTCCTGAAAACTCACTCAACATTACCCAAACAGCTTTTCTCGTGCAGATATTGCAATTGGGGAAATTAAGCTACTGTTTCACAGGGGAGACCATATGCTGCTTCTAATCCCCTTACACTTCCTATTTTAGACACCAGCTACCCCATCCAGTTGAAATTTTAAAGATCAGATGAGTACAAGTTGAAAATCCCAGTTAAAGCTTTTTTCACAGAGATATTGCAATTGGGGAAATCAAGGTACTGTTGCACAGGGGAGACCAAAGACTGCTTTTTAACCACTTGATCATGAAACAGCTATATGAGTATTGGTTATATTTCAAGAAATTAACTGTAAAGAGGGAGTACTGTGAAAACTCAAGTGGGCTACTGCCTATAACATAACTGAAGACAACAGGTTGTCATGCACATCACTAGATCACCTTTGTTCATAGAGGGCTATAAATGACATTCAATGTTAAATTACGTGAGGCGGGACAAGGTGAGGCAGGACCAGAGAAGGCGGGGCCAGGGAAGGCGGGGCCAGAGAAGGCGGTGCGTGGATGGGCTTGGAACCCGTGATAACTGCTTGCAGTTCTAGTTATTAGGGTTCCAAGCCCGCGGAGCAGCGCAGGGCCCGCGTTGCAGTGCAACGCGGTTCCCAGCACCCAGCGGCTGAACCCTATTTGTTTTTCGTTTTTTATTATTATTATTATTATTATTATTATTATTTTCTTCCGTAAAAACTCTCTGGACAAACACCAGAAAAAAAAAACGACAAAGGTCATGAGAACAAAAATGACACATTCGACACTACCTATACCACAACTTTCCTCTAGCTCAAACCGCTTGGAATAAATTTATACCTGCACAATTCCTTGACCCTTCCGCATCTCCTACGCCACCCCTTTCCCAAAGTTTTCACGAATATCAAAACCATTTTTACCCCTACATTTTACCCGACCTGAAAATACCAAAACAACAGAAAAATAACATTTTTTTCACGATATCGAACATTTATACCACAAAAACCAAACCACACAACACAAACATCCTTCACCCCCGTTTCTACAATCAATTTTTCACCCTTCCTATTTTTTTATATTAAACCCCCATCTCCCACCCAACAGAAGGCCCTACTACCCCGTTTTATTACTTTTCCCCAACACCAGCCCGACCGCTATTTTTCTTCCCCACCCCCCCAAACCAGGGATTAATACCCACAGGTTTTGAAAACCGCGACCGGGGCGCAACCATTAGCCTTTGGCCTCACCGCCAAATAACCTACATCCCCAGATTCCTTACCCTCCATTTCATGACAGCCACGCCCATTTCCCATAATTTTTTTCACATGCAAATACAAACATTTTTTTTACCCATTTTCCCCATCCAACTGAAAATACCACACAAAAACAGACACCGTTTGTTTTTTTCTTCGACAACATTTTCCAAACACACATCAAAGGCCAAACTTACCCACGATTCCATCCCACACCAACAACAATCACTCATTAATGATTTTCCGCAACACTTTTTATTTCACAAACATTCATATATACCACTACAACCCCTCACCAGGGCAGATTGCAAGGGAAAACCCACACCCCATTTTATACATAAACACCCACACAAATATTCCTTAATCATACTAACATTTAACCACCAACTTCACTCTATATTTTTTTACACCTAAGTTTTGCTGAAATATGCAAATTTGCTCAACACAAGGATTTCCATAACAGATAAATCTATAAAAACCAATCCTGTTACAGTTAATGTCAAGATAGCCTCATAATCCCAAGCATTTTGCAAAGATTTTTAATCCTCAAATATCAATTTTCCTAAGTTCACAACTGCATCTTTGTTTTTCTTATTTTTACTGTTATTCACTGATCATTTATATATAGGGCTGTAACTACCCAATGGAAATAAAAATTTGATCCTCAGAGCCACAAGCCCATCTTCATAAGGCAGGATCGTGACACCTTCCAAGCCCAGTTCAGATGGTCTAAACTTCTCAGATCACATCACATTTTTCACTTTTTTCTCCATCAAGTACAAACTCTTAAGCACCAGTTACTAATTAGACAACACATCTGTCTTAGAGTCACCAGGTACATGTTACACATGTTTTTTTCCCTCAAGTCAAATAAATTTTAGTTTTCCATGGCACATAAACCTTTAATCGGAACGATCCACTTACACGCATGCAGCTGGAGTGTGTGAATGAGGTGCGCATGGCAGACTTCAGACACTGAAACAGTGAAAGGAAAGAAGGAGAAGATCCTGGTCGTGGTTGGCAGGCCAGACGCACGGACCCACTATGTTTAAATATTATGCTATATCACCTAGTGTGTTTGTCTTCATTTTTAGATGGAAAGACATTGATTATTCTAACTGAAGTATGTGGTCAGTCCTGCTGGAGCAAACATATCGCCACAATGTGTGTGCATGTGCGAATGTGTATTAACATCTGTTAAAACAGAAGTCCTATTGTATTGTAAGGCTTGTGGTGAAGTTTGAGGACAGAGAGGATCTAAAGTGGCTGGTGGCTGTTAGTATTCTGTGAATGTTGGTTGACAACAGGGGTGTCCAGTGCTGGTCCTCTAGAGCCAAAAAAAAGCATTAACTGGGATTTTTAACTTGTGCATGTCCAGTCTTAAAATTTCCAACTGTATAAGGTAGGTAGTGTCTAATATAAGATAGGGAAAGAGGTTTGGAAGCAGTTTTGGGTCTGCCCTGTGAAGCAGCGGCTTTCTTTCCCCAATCGCAATATCTCAGCGTGAAAAGCATAAAGTGGGATTTTCAACTTCTGCATGTCCAATCTTTAAAATTCAAACTTTATGGGACAAAGGTTATCGGGGTATGTCGTCATGACATCGAACTTATAGGAATGACATCATAATGTCCTGTTATCGGCCCAATGATTATCGTGCATCCCAAATAAAAACCAATCTTGCTGCAATTAATGTCAAGATATTCCTTATGAATCCCAAGCAGTTTGGGAAAGATTTTTAATCCTGCAAATATCAAAGTTGTCTAAAGTTAACAACTGCATCTGTAGTGTGTTTGTCTTCATTTTTACATGGTTATGCCATTGATCATTCATATATAGGGCTGTAACAATACCTGAAATTAAATAAAAATCGTGACCCTCAGAGCCACAATCCTGTCTCGCGGTGGGAGAAAGCAGGATCACGTCACCCTCCAAGCCCAGTTCAGATGCTCTGAAACTTTTCAGGTCACAAAAAACTATTTGACCCTTTTTCTTCATCAGTCTAAAGACTATTGTGGCATGAATTTTTTAACTCAACAGCACATCTTTCTTGAAGGCACCGGGTAGTGTCACGCATATTTTTTTCCCTGTGCAAAACAAATTAAACTTGTCATTTTTCCATATAAACCATCGACCGAGATCAGTTACTCGCGTGCCTGCAGCTCGGACGACTGTGTTTGAGGTGGGCGATGGCAGGTCTTTAGACACCGAGAACAGTGAAAGGACAGGAAGGAAGAATCCTGGTCGTTTTCGCCAGACCAGACACACGGAGGACAGCCAGCTGGATGTTTGAATATTGATGTCTGATATTCACCTTAGCAACATCTGTTAAAACAGAAGTCCGATGGTACTGTAATGCTTGTGGTGAAGTTTGAGGACAGAGAGGATCTGCAGTAGTTGGTGGCTGTTTTTTTTTAATGTTGGTCTACAACAGGGGTGTCCAGTGCTGGTCCTTTAGAGCCACAATCCTGCAGGTGTTAGACATTTTCCTGAAAACTCAGACATTACCCATACACACACACTTCATGCTGCACCGTAATTGAAGACAACAGGTTTTCATGCTGAGCAAACCTTCTTTGCAAAATAATCAAAAATCATCCCTTTTTTTCGGACGGCTACAAATCTAAGTGTTTGTCGAACAATGGGAGGCGGGGCCAGGGAGGGCGGTGCGCCAGGGGAGGCGGTGCACGGACGGGCTTGGACCCCGTGATAACTGCTTGCAGTTCTAGTTGCCATTGATTTTGCTCTGTAACTCCTCCAGATTTTCTTGAAGTATCTTAATTTGCTCTTTCAGCATAGCTCTTTCCTGCCCTATTTCCTTCATTAAATCCACATTTTCATATTTCCTCCTAAATATTTTTCTTCTTCTTGTGGCCTCAAACCTCCATTCTTTCAGTTCCTCACCACATCCAAATTATTTTCTTGGTCCTTTTTTCCTTTTTCCATCTAAAAATCTTCTCTTTTCTTCTCAGCAAATACTTACCCTTCACTTCTTTAACTTCTTTAAACTCCTTTTCTTTTTTAATCTGTAACATCTCCCAGCGTCCAAATTTCAAGTGCCATGTTGTCACAGTTATTGTTAGCAGAACAATTCATCTACTTTATTTACACCCATCTTTTCCCGCTCCAGTTCTTTTCGAAGCTGTTCAATTATTAGGGGTCCAAGCCCGCGGAGCAGCGCAGGGCCCGCGTTGCAGTGCAACGCGGTTCCCAGCACTCCAGCGTGCTGGAACCCTATTGTTTTTGCTTCGGTATTATTCTTCCGCCCCCAAAAACTATATGGGGAGGCTAGACCGCAAGAGAACCATAAAAGCCATATATATAGGCTGGTACAAAAGTGGTTCATGTAGAGATTTAAGCGAAATGACACATGTCAGACACTAGGGGGCGCTATACCAGGGGGTATTACGTTTTGGCCTGTAGCTTGCAAACCGCTTGGAATAAATTTATGGGACCTGGATGAGCAGATTCCTTGGACCCTTCCGCATCTCCTGACATAGGCCACGCCCATTTGCGCCTAGAAAATTTTTTCGCTAGGGGGCGATATATGCGAAACCTATTTTCGTAAACTCGTCCTACAGTTTTGACCCGATTAGGCTGAAAATTGGACCACATATACTACACCAATAGGAAAAAAAAACTGATCAGAGCGATTTTCCATTTTTTGCTCGGTTACAAAATAATGCGCGTTTAAGCATTTTTGCAAACCTAGCTAAAAACTTAAAAGGCCATAACTCAAAAACCACAACACATAATTGAATGTCGTTCTAAACCCAAGTGGGGAACTTGATTTACTACTGATGTACCGAAGGAAAAAAATTTCTGAATCTAGGGGGCGCTATTATCCTTAATTATTTATATTGCAAAAACCGCTCATCGGATCTGCACGCCACTCCCAAGACAGGTAGATATCACCCCTTTGAACATGTCCCTAAAAAATGGTCAGGATTGGACCACGTGGGCATGTTTTATTAGCAATTTTCTAATCCATGGGCGAAACAACGGATTTGAGTCTGGGGGGCCCTGGACCTTGGTTTTTTTATTCTGCTGCCAATAAAATGGATGGGGAGGCCAAACCGAAGGTGCATTAATATAGCCACTAACAGGGCTTGTACAAAAAAATGTTTGTGTGAATAAAAAAGAGAAATGACACACGTCAGACACTAGGTGGCGCTATACCAAGGTGTAACACATTTTGGCCTCTAGCTCGAAAACTGCTTGGCGCATCTTAAAATGCCTTATATCCCTAGATTCCTTGGACCCTCCCAAATTTTATGACATAGACCACGCCCATTTGCACCCTGGAAAAAATTTTCGCTAGGGGGCGATATATGCAAAACCTATTTTTGTCAACTAGTCCTATAGATTTCATCCAATTGGGCTGAAAATTGGACCATATAATCTACAGATGAAGAGCAAAAAACTGGTCAGAGCGATTTTGAAATGGTCGTTCCGTTACAAAGTTATGCTCGACCAAACTTTTTTACAACGCTAGCTAAAAACTCAAATTGGCATAACTTCAAAACAACAACAGATAAATGCATCAAATTCGGAAACCAAGTAGTAAACTTAATTCTCTATTTAGGTACCAAAGGAAAACATTTTATGAATATAGGGGGCGCTATAATCCTCAGTTTCTTAATATTGCAAAAACCACTACATAGATCTGCATCCCACTCCCACTGTATGTAGATATAGACCCTTTGAGCATATTCCTAGAAAACGGTTAGGATTGAAGAACGTGGGCATGTTTTATTAGCAACGTCCTAAACAAGCAGTGGAGCCATGAGCTCTTGGCTTTTCTTTTATTCTACTGCCACTTAAATGTATGAAAAGGCTAGATTGAAGGTGCATTAAACTATCCACTAACAGGACTTGTAGAAAAAAATGTTTGTGTTAAAGCAAGTGATGTCAGCTTTTCAAAAGCTAGATGTTTAAGTCAAAGTTTCCTAAACCTGGTCTTCAGGGACCCCTGCCCTGCATGTATTCCAGGTCTTCAACTCCACCAAACCTGATTCAGATCAACAGAGCTGCCCATCAAGTTCTTTGCAAGCTCCTTACGAGCCTTTCATCTGAGTCAGGTGTGTGAAATTAGGAACATCTTGAATACCAGCAGGGCTGGGGTCCTTGAGGACCAGGATTAGGGAACACTGGTTGAAATATTCATGTCTGAAGTGTACAGCTGCATATGCAGCGTGTTTGTCTTCATTTTACATGGTAATTACACTGATTATTTTATTGCATGACGTATTTCCTCAGTCCTGCTTTACCCAACATATTTTCACAGATTGATGACTGACTGAATAAGTTTAACATCCTCTCTTAACACCGGAGTCCTGTTGTAATTATGTTGCTGGTGAGAGCAGAGGACAGAGGATCTGGAGTGATTTGTCATTCCTGCTGGACCAAGCATATCTTCAAAGATGTGTGTTTGTCTGAAAACTGAGGAACGTCTCTTAACACAGAAGTCTGTTTGTATTGATGCCTGTGGTAAATATTGGAAAAACAGGATCTGGAAAGGTGCCTAATAGTTTTCTGTGAATGTTGGTCGACATTGTTGGTGTCCACCTCCGGTCTTTGAGGGCCACAATCCTGCAGGTATTTCAGGTAATCCTGAAAAATCAGTCACAATCAATCCTACACAGAACTCGCATCCTATACCCAGTATTTTAGTTGTAAAAAAAGTGTCATGGCAGATGGAAAAACTCATAAGAGATTCTCACTAATCTACCTTGATCTTAAGAATCTTATCTAACATATTCACTTATTTTTGTTGCCTCATTAGTCCTAAATGGTAAAACAATACAACCACATGAAGCAGGGGAAGATGGGATTTTTAACTTGGGGAAGGACAAATGATTTTGACTCAATCAGTTATTTTTGAGTATTTTGGAATGAAAATGGCAAGCAATTTGTGATAATCTATGCGCCAAAGGATTTGCCTGAAAAGCCACAAGAAAACTCTTAAGCAAAATCATTTGTTGACAACAAACATTGACAAAGACCTGATCAATACTAGCCATACATGATAGAACTGGTACTTGTCTGGAATGCCAGTTACCCACCAGAACTTCATGCCTTAAGCAAAATATGTTTCATTTAACAGTTTCTGTCTTCAAAATCCCAATTCTTAGCATTTAGCAATTCTTGCTGCTTTACAGGAGATACCCTCAGCTGGCTCCATACCGCTTTCACTTCTTGTCTTAGACACCAGCTACCCCATCCAGTTGGAATTTTTACGATCAGAGGTGTACAAGTTGAAAATCCCAGTTTAAGCTTTTCACGTGCAGACATTGCAACTGGGGGAAAGTAAGTTGCTGTTTCACAGGGGAGACCAGATGCTGCTGCTAAACCCCTTACACTTCTTATTTTATACACCAACTACCCCATCCAGTTGGAATTTTTAAATCAAATGAGTACACGTTGAAAATCCCAGTTACAGCTTTTCTCGCAGATATTTCAATTGAGAAAAGTAAGCTAGTGTTTTAAAAGGAGACATGCTGCTTTTTAACCTCTTGATCATGAAACAGTTATATGAGTAAAAACTTGAGTACTGCCTATGTACCATAATTGAGGAAAACAGGTTGACACGCAGATCAATAAATCACCTACAATCCAAGAGGGCTGTAACTCACTGTCTATGTTGAACAAAGGGAGGCGGGACCAGGTGGGCGGGACCAGGGGAAGCGGGGCCAGGTACGGTGGGGCCAGGGGAGGCGGTGCACGGACGGGCTTGGACCCCGTCATAACTGCTTGCAGTTCTAGTTATTATTATTCTTCCGACACAAAAACTCCTTGGGGAGGCTAAACCGCAAGAGAACCATAAAAAGTATATACATGGGCTTGGACAAAAAGGGTGAATGTAGCGAAAGCAGGAAAATGACACATGTCAGACACTAGGGGGCGCTATACCAGGGGGTGAATACGTTTAGGCCTCTAGCGGGCAAGCCGCTTGGAATAAATTTTATGGGACCTGGATGAGCAGATTCCTTGGACCCTTCCGCATCTCCTGACGTAGGCCACGCCCATTTGCGCCTAGATAGATTTTTTGCTAGGGGGCGATATAAGCAAAACCTATTTTTCGTAAACTCGTCCTACAATTTTGACCCGATCAGGCTGAAAGTTGGACCACATATACTAGAGCCATAGACAAACAAAGTTATCTAACAGATTTTGAAATTTTACTCGGTTACGAAATTATGCGCGTTTAAACATTTATGAAAACCTAGCTAAAAACTTAAAAGGCCATAACTCAAAAACGACAACACATAATTACAATTCCTTCAAAACCCCAGTGGGGAACTTGATTTTCTACAAATGTACCAAAGGAGGAAATTTTTCAAATCTAGGGGGCGCTGTTATCCAGATTTTTTTATATTGGGAAAACCGCTGTTCCGATCTGCACGCCGCACCCATGGTACGTAGATAGAGCCCCTGTGAGCATAATACTAAAAAATGGTTAGGATTGGACCACGTGGGCGTGTTTTATTAGCGATTTTGTAACCCAGGGGCGGAAATCAGCCGAGGGGCCCTGGACCGCTATTTTTCTTCCCCTGACCCAACAAAAATGGCCATGGAGGCCAAATCAAAGGTGGATTTATATAGCCACTTACAGGGATGGTAGAAGAAAATTTTTGTGAAATTATAAAAGAGAAAAAAAACTCATGTCAGACACTAGGTGGCGCTATACCATTGGGTAGCACGTTTTGGCCTCTAGCTCGAAAACGGCTTGGAGTGAATTTAAGTGCCTTATATCCCCAGATTCCTTGGACCCTCCTGAATTTTATGACATAGGCCACGCCCCATTTCCGCCTATAATTTTTTTTTCGCTACAGTGCAAAATATGCGAAAACATTGTTTATTTTACTCCTCCTAGAGTTTTTGTCCCGATCCAACTGAAAATTGTACCACACAAAGTACATAGCAAGAGGAAAAAACTGATCAGAGGGATTGTTGGATTTTTGTTTCGTTGCGGAGTTATGCTTTATTGAACTGTTTTTCCAAAGCTAGCTACGTACTTCAAAGGCCATAACTTTAAAACCACATCAGATAATTCCATGAAACTCTTACACCAACAGGGGAACGTGATTAT
>JALJCO010013788.1:0-164297 GCA_023101725.1 Atherinomorus stipes | reverse complement strand
AGATAGATAGATAGTCGTGTTTTTTTTTATTTGGTTTATTTTATTTATAAATATTTTATAAATCAGGTCATATATCTTTTAGAACATATCAGACCACAGAATTGCACTTGTAAATGCAAATGCTACAACTTACTGTAAATAAGCCACATTCCTTTCTGCACTGTTACGTACGAAGTGACAGGAAAACGTCCTTGCGTTATTTGAGACGCGCGCATGCGCACGGCGTATAAAGGAAGGAAGCAAACATGTCGATAGAAGACCCTTTTTTCGTTGTGAAGGGGTAAGAAAAAAAATTTATTGAAACCCTCGAAGCTTGCTATATCTAATGTCAGTCAAGGTATATCGTATCTTTTGAGTTTGAGCACACGGCGAAATGTTGTTGGTGTCTTTACAAAAAGTTATACGCGTAAAGTTAGCTCAGCAGCTAGCTTTAGCTGACTAGCACTCCTGCTGAAGTGTCGCAGAGGTGGCAACTGCGATGTTTGTCAGGAAGAGACGGGTTCATGTCGAACAGTCCCGGGTTGCTTTCTGCTCACTTGGGTTTTATAGTTAAATTAAACTGAGCTGCTTTAGGAGGATATTAGTTTGCAAGTGTCATGACATCTTTGGAAAAGGCGAGATTGGGTTGTGATGTAGCGAAGGTTGCTGGAGATCAAGACAACAGCGAAGTGCCTGAAGATAAAGTTATAATGAGATCTGATTTTGTACACTTAACTTTTCTTTTATCTGTACGTGTGTGTGTTTTTCCAGCGAGGTGCAAAAGGCCCTCACTCGTGCTCGGGGCCTGTTTGATAGGTGGGAGGAACTGCTGCAGGACGGGACACAGGTGAGCCTCTGAGGTTGATGGATGTTCCTGCTGACTTCATTATGTTCAGTTTCACCTCATCATCAACCTGAGGGGAAACTGTATCTAATATGCCTAAGAAAGCTCAACACACATGCATTATTCTATATTTAGGTAAAAAGAAAACAGGCAAATGGGCAGGAGGAGAATCACATGTTTTACTGCATACATGGGAAACAGATTTGCATATTATTTTGATGTTTATATGGAAGATTATGCAAAATTGAGAAGCTCTGAAAACGCAACAAGCACAATTCTGATCGGGTTTGAAATAAGCTGATTGCACAGCTTTGTTCATCAGTATTTAGTGTCAATAGAAATGTAAGTTTTGATACATTTGTTTCTTCTTTACACTGTGCAGCATATTTTGCTGCATAGTGTAAAACAGGATGTTTTATTTCATGTGTTTTGACTTTTTTTTTTAATTAATTTCTTTTATGTTTCCATGTTTTCATGCTGGTATGTCTCTTCATAGAGATTTTTGTATACTATCGATGCTATATCAGCTCTAAATCTGCCATAATTAATTAATATGGATCACAGTTGTTTTTTTAAATGGGAGACAGAGGTGGTCAGGGATCAGTGTCCTCACAAAGAAATTTTAAGTGAATGCAAACAGCTTTTTGAAGTCCAAATGTAAATCAGTATTTGAGTTAACTGTTCTGCACTAAAAGCAGGATGGAAAATGAAGGATAATTTAACAAGCAGCTTTCTGGTTATTGACTTTCTGTTGGTTTCTGTGGTCTCAGGTGAGTCGAGATGAGCTGGATTGGAGTGCCAATGAGCTAAGGAACTGTCTGAGGGCCATAGACTGGGACCTGGAGGATCTCAGTGAAACCATCAGTATCTTTTCATACGGAGAAATTCCTTTCCCTCAGCCCCTATCATCTCATGATGTCAATGTTTTTAAAGCAAACATGCTTTTTTATCATTCTCACAGTCTCCTCCCTTTTGCCCCCCAACTAATCCAGGAAATATTTGCACTTTCATTGGAATAAAACCAGTTATGTTTGCATAATTAATAAACCAAAGATCTGAGATTTTGATAAAAGACATAAGAATCTCAATATTTTTTTTTTAAATGACAGAATTTGATCCAGAAAAGGAAACAAAAAGTATTTGATACTTAAAATTTTAGTTCATGATTTAAGGCTATTATTTCAGAATCTGCAAACCTATAGCACTGTTTTAAAATAATAGTTTTATTTTACTTAAAATCTATATTTTGTTTTTCATTCTTTTTCAATTTTTTTTACTTGCATTGAAGACACAAGTTTCATATAAGGCAGGTTTGGTTCTTATGAGCTGTTTATTTTGGGGTAGCTATAGTGTGAATATGAAGTGACCCGTGGGTCCTTAACTGGTTCAGGCATTGTGGAGTCTAACCCAGGGAAGTTCAGGCTGGGTGACAATGAGCTTCAGGAGAGGAGAGGCTTTGTGGAGCGAACCAGGAAGTCTGTTCAGGTAACTTCATCAACACATTACCCAGTCTTGCATGTGAGCAGCGCAAAATAGGGCTGGATTATACGGACAAAAGTCCTATCCTGATATGTTTATGCTGAATGTCGATATACAATATGTATCCCGATATTTTTATTGTTAAGTGAGCGCAAATGTGACATGTCATAAGTAGTTTTATTTAAACTGGCCGGATGAAATAATGCTCAGCCGTTTAGAAAACAATAAAATTTAAACAAAAATACTGTACAAGCTGCATAATAAATCAACAGATGCAAATAAACTGTACAAAAGAATTTAATATAACAAGCTGTAGTAAAGGCAGCATTTACTGTATAGAGACAAAACAAACATCAGACATTCAACTGCATATATTGATTTATGCGATATGGTACAATTTAATTTCTCATTTAAAAATAGATCAATATTTTTTTTTTTTATATTGCCCTAATTTATAACTAAATAAATTAAAAAAAGAAATTCATCCTTTTCTTCTCTCTCTTTTTCTAACCCCCTTTTTCTCTTTTCTCGGAGATTTCTGGTGGCTACAGGCAACATGACAGAGGGGAGACAACTGAACAAATGTTACCTTAAAGGTCTCAGTCATATTTTGACAACTTAAGTGTCACAGATTGTACACACTATGTGTTCCAGTCATCCTTGAAACTCGTTTTCCAAGGTAATTTTTGCCAGAAATTACAAAGTGATCTCTGAGTTTTAAGCTCTGAACTTGTAATTTGCGGAGGACCTTGAGAGTCCAGATTTGAAGATGGTTGTGCCCAGTAATGTTGTCTTGATTAAACTTCTTTATATTTTCTTTATATTAAGTTTCCAGTGCAGAGGTGGCCAAGTCCAGTCCTGCGACTTTTAAATGCATCGCTTCTCTAACACCTGAATCAAATGAACGTCTCGTTGCCAGGCTTCTGCAAAGTTAGAGGATTGTGGTTCTCGGGGACGGGACTTGGCCATCCCTGTTCTAGTGTAAACAGCACCGGGTTGTTGTCATTGATAAATTGCATTCTTTCGGCTGCCTTGTCAGTGTGTGTTTATCAAACATTAAAACCAAAGTTGGCTGATGTTGTCATGGTAACATCGTTACATCCTTGTGCTTTTTCTAGCTTATGCTGCAAGTTGTAGATGCTCAGAAGTTGGCTATTTTTTTCCGAGTTTGTTCAGCTGGAGCTGCAACTACCTGATAATGACGTAACTAGCTGGTGTCGAAATACCAAGATAACTCAAACGCACCATAAGACAAGCATCAATGAGTGCCGCAGCTCCCACACCTGGAATCAGCAGTAGTTTATGTGCTTTTAGTGTTTGTTTTTTTTTTACCATGTATCACACCTTGGGCTCATTATCAGCACTTATCATTGTTTTATTTTTTTAATTTCTCCCATTCTGGTAGTACCATATCCCCAAATTATAATTTTTATAATATTATAATAATATTTTTATTTCGTATAATTTTTTTCTATCCCTAACCACCCCCCCCTTCCAAATCATCTTATTGAATATATCATCTTATCTTTGATGGAAAGAAGGACCCACAAGGCCTTCCCCGAGATTGTATTTTTTCTATGAGGGCCCAAGAGAAAACTGGTAATTTATTTGAGACACTCAATGACCCACCAATTTTCCCCGAACCCCTAATTGGGCCCTTCCCCCGTCCGTACCTTTTTTCCTTACTCCTACCTTGCTTCCGTTATTTATCCCCTCTCTTACCTTTTTTACCTTCCTCCGCTTTTTTCCCTTCCTTTCGCAGTGAGTCTGCCTCCCACCCTGAGTGTTTTTCTCCTTGAACTACAACCTAGACACACGTGATGTCGCTGTTCTGTCCGTATTCCATATTCACCTTTAATCTCTGCACTGCTGCTGACAAAACTTCTTTTTTTAATGGAATCACAGTAGTGTCCATGTTGGCACAATAGAAAATGAGTCACTTTCTCACAAGCTTTACTGGAAATGATCCAAGTCTTTGGAAAACACCTCCATGAAAGGAGTTCACTGATATCTGTGCAGAAAGAAAATCTAATTTATGAAACGGCACTCAGCCAGTCTGTTAAAATTATTTTTGCTGTTGTAATAAAGGAGTATACTGTCTGTGTGTAGGAGATGAAAGATCACTTGTCCAGCCCTTCTGCTGTGGCTCAGGCAGAGAAGAAGAACAGACAGGTCGGTGAAGACATTCTTTCCCTGTTAAACAAAAATTTAATAATCTTTACTGTGTTATGAGAATATTCACACACTTCCTAACCCATTACTGTCTTCATCTTGTATTTAATCACACTTGTAGTCCGGCTGCTTAACCCCTTTCTAGATGCCTATGATGTAATGGAGACAGACCCATTTTTTTAGACAATAAACAATTAGAATATTAGAGCATTAGGTTTTTTGGGGTTTTTTTTTGTCTTGATAAGGCCATGTAATGTGTATTTGTATCTCTATGCAGGCTTTGTTGGCTTCAACGGGGCAGGACAGGTCAACAGGACTGGAGGCTCATCTGGTGTCTGCAAACTCCAGATACATCCAGGAGCAACAGGAACAGCAGCAGGTAGAGACTGAGAGCAGCTGGTTGACTAAAGCACAGAGAAGTAAAGGTAGAGAAGGGGGGCAAATAAGTAGAGCAAAGGATGGATTGGTTGAAAAAGAGAAACTTGTCTTCTGTTTGGCTGGCTTAAATTCAAACCTTGCAAAAAAAATTTCAGTGCTTCATATTTTACTTGAAATGTAACTTCATAAAAATGAGTTAATGCTTAAGGGAAAGTAATAAAAGGGTAACATGGTAAGAACAGAGGATTCGCTCTCCAGGATGTTTCTCATATTTGGCTGTGAATTACATGAAAGAGGATCGGGTACAGGTGGCATCTCTTTTTCTCAGCGTATGAGCTGTTGGTTTTTACTTCCTGTGGTGTGGTTGGCAGCACTGTTGAATGATGCAGACGTGCCATCACACTTCCTGTCACGTTGTGGGTTTTAGTAGGAAATTGATGGGGGGAAAAAAAGCTGTTTGTTGCCATTGACTCAATGTGAGATGATTTATTTCCGAAGTGTAACTGTGTCATCAAATCAGTGTCAGATACACCTTTTCACCTTTACACTGTAACATTTACAGACATGATCCTAGACATCTTATCTACGGTGTGTTCAGACCAAATGCGATTTGGGCGTCAGGTTTACATGCCAAGTCAATGGCCGATGCACATCAATGAGCGTCAACCCTTCTTGCGGTGCGTTTCGGACGTGGCATGTTTTGAGCATTTTGGCTTTCGACAACGGCAAAATTGGAAAATCTAAACTTTTGCAGCGTTGACGCGGGGCGTTAACCAATCAGAGAGACTCAGTATGTCAGTGTCGTGACATAGCCACGCATTTCCTGACAGCATGGGAAATACCGAGGAGACCCTGGGGAATCTTTTCACTCCACAGAGACAGTGGAGGATAAACTGTGATCTGAATCTGGTCCTGGGTTTCTAAACGACAGGTTGAGGACCTGCAAGGACACTCAAAAGCTGCCATCCATGAATCCTCAGTGTTTTGATCTGTTCATGATCAACATTGCGTGCAGCAGCAACCACAGCCTCCCAGACACTGTTCAGAGAGGTGGACTGTTTTCCCTCCTTGTAAATCTCACATTTGATGAGGGACCACAGGTTCTCTATGGGGTTCAGATCAGGTGAACGAGGAGGCCATGTCATTAGTTCTTCTTCTTTTAGACCCTTTCCTGCAGCCACGCTGTGGAGTACTTGGATGCATGTGATGGAGCATTGTCCTGCATGAAAATCATGTTTTTCTTGAAGGATGGAGACTTCTTCCTGTACCACTGCTTGAAGAAGGTGTCTTCCAGAAACTGGCAGTAGGACTGGGAGTTGAGCTTGACTCCATCCTCAACCCGAAAAGGCCCCACAAGCTCATCTTTGATGATATCAGCCCATACCAGTACCCCACCTCCACCTTGCTGGCGTCTGAGTCGGACTGGAGCTCTCTGCCCTTTACCGATCCAGCCACGGGCCCATCCATCTGGCCCATCAAGACTCACTCTCATTTCATCAGTCCATAAAACCTTAAGGCTACAGTATACTTCTCCGACTACGTAATGCGTTATCCAACTGCGTGACGACAGAGACCCCTCCAGCCTTCATAGTTCTCCATCATGCTGCCGGATGCGCAATGCAATTTCTCGCCTGATAAGTAGGGGTCGCTACACAAGACTGACCTACTCATATGATGCCATCCGTTTGATGATCACGCTTCAGAAGCTTGGCAGTTTTAAGAGTGCTGCATCCCTCTGCAAGATATCTATTTTTTACTTTTCGGAGCCTGTCAAGTCTTTTTTCTTACCCATTTTGTCAAAGGAAAGGAAGTTGCCTAATAATTATGTTTGCCTAATACACCTGATATGGGGTGTTGATGTCATTAGACCACAGCCCTTCTCATTACAGAGATGCACATCACCTGATATGCTTAATTGGTAGTGGGCTTTGGGCCTATACAGCTTGGAGTAAGACGACATGCATAAAGGGGATGATGTGGTCACAATACTCATTTGCCTAATAATTCTGCACTCCCTGTATGTGAACCAGCATCAACCTTTGGGCGTCAGGCATGGGGAAGTAGGGAGGTGTGTCAAAGTGATACTAAAAGGTGAGATTTGAGATAAAACACAGTTGTTCTTTCAGGGACAATAGCTAATTGTAATCATGATGTTTATTAAAGGCCTCCTTCCACTGAAAACCCGTTTAACTCTCTCCTTCTGAAATACGGAGGGTTTCCCCTTGTTTACTTACACATGCTGACTTGCTAGCGTTGCGTTGCCCCCAGTCGGCTGTTCTTCCTCTTTAGAGAAACAATACGAAGAAAAAGAGCGAATCGGGAACAGCCTTGCACTCCTACGTCACATTGCAAATAGCGTATCCCATGTGGGGTTTCTATCTGTCCATTGGAAGGCAGGTAACCCTCCACTACACACTAGAAGTGGAGACAGCACGACTGTAGCTTCGGAGTTGAGAAGCTAATTAGCTAACTGTTTGTTAGCATGGCGGAACAAACTTGTTTGTCGGCTCTATTTCCTGTCTGTAGCGAAATAAGAGCGGAGGGCGGAGCTTCCTTCATACACTGATGGGAGGCAGCCAATCAGACGGAAATTCATGAGAAGGACCTGGAAAAGCTGCCGTTGGACCACAAGCCTCTCTTCTAGTATACAAATACAGCTGGATACAAAGCAACCAGAAGGTTTTTTTAAACAGAAACGATGCAGAATGCATTCAATAATAATGGAGAACACAGAAATATTAATGAAATGACCATGGAAGTACAACTTTAAGGATTTGGTTCAGATTTGGGATGAGAAAGTTAAAGGAGATTCTCCAGTCCATGAATGAAACGATGCGTTCAGACTAACTGTGATGTGGGCGTCAGGTTTACATCCCAAGTCTATGTAAACGTGTGTCATTGGGGCGTCAAGCCTTCTAGTGGAATGTTTGGGTATCTGCCGCAGCGCACGTTGAGTTTCCGACACGTTACGTGCATCCAAGGTGCAGGGTTCCTGTGGGGTCTTAAAGTCTTAAAAGACTTGAATTTACAAATCTGCACGTAATAGCCTTATGAAGTCCTTAAATTTGACAGTTGTGGTCTTAATTTAAGACCTACCATATGAAATCTATCTTGCGCTCCAACAGATTTCCGTCACTAATGACAGATCCATGTGGTTTTCCCAACCAATAAACCTGACAGAGCCTTTATATTAGCCAATCAGGAAGAGATCAGGTTGGGTCTTTGCACGGCCATCACCTGTCAGCCTGAAGTTTGCGTGTTTGCGTAATCATCTTGTTTACCTTTTGGAAGATAATTTAAAGCCGGGTACCAATGACAGACGTTGGTAAATATGGCCAAACGTTTTTGCCCTGTCTCTTTTTTACATTATCTTTGTAAATGTAGAGAGATCTGAGTTTTTGCCAGTGTGGCTGTGAAATGGGCATTAAATTCTGTTCTAAGTGGTCTTAAAAAGTCTTAAATTTAACTTATTAAAACATGTAGGAACCTTGAAGGTGGCAGTCGCCAGTTGGGAAATCTGAATTTTTGCAGCTATGCAGGGCGTCAACCAATCAGAGCGACTCAGTATTGTGACACAGACACATTGTCTGACGGGACAGGAAACGCCAAGAAGAACCCGGGGAACCGCTTCACTACCAACACAATGGAGGATAAACTGTGATCTGTGTCCAGGCCCGAGTTTCCAAGCAGCAGTTTGACGATCGGGACAGCGGGTCATCAAACTGGACCACGATCAGATGAAAGTAGCGCTTAAAGCGCCCATTGTCAGCACACAACTCCTGGAGTGAAACTCACCAGAGTCAGAACGACTGAACAATCTGAATCCAGACACGACTCAGACGCCGGACGATGTCGCTCTCTGTCCTTGTGGAGCAAATAAAGCCAAGCAGCTGCTCAGTTTCTTTCACCATCGTACAAAGATACAGGAAAAGGGTCCATTACTTTGCTCTGATGCGGATCTCGGGCATTTTGTGTTTTTGTCTCTGAATGTCAAGCGTCTGGACCAGTGTCCGACTTTGGGCGTTAAGCATATTTTTCATGCCGAAATTGCGTTTGGTCTGAACGCACTGTTGTCATAATACTCCAAAGTGATGAAAGTGTGTGTGACCTTGTACAGGAAACACTGTGAGGACTGTTTTTCGTGTTTAACCATCAAAGTGAGGACATTTTAGCTGGTCCTCGCTTAGAAAGACTTAGAAACCCCCTTTTTGAGGGTCAAGATTTGGTTTTAAAGTTGAGGTAGGTAACGATTAGGTTTTGGTTACGGTTAGGGCAAGGGTTAAGTTTTGGCAATCAGTTTTGATAGAGTTGGGGACTAGGGAATGCATTATATCAACGACCTCACAAAGATAAAAATACAAACGTGTGTGTGAATGTGTGTGTAGCTGATTATGCAGGAGCAGGATGAGCAGCTGGAGTTGGTGTCAGGCAGCATCAGAGTCCTCAAAGACATGTCTGGACGCATCGGAGACGAGCTCGATGAGCAAGCTGTGTAAGTGTGTGTGTGTGTGTGTGTATTGAATTCTGTCCAATCAGAAGTGCATTTATGGTTGTGTTTTTATATAATTGTATGTCATTCACTGCAGTTTGCATTAGGGATGGGCGATATGGACTAAAAAATGTATCACGATAATTTCTCTTATTTATCACGGTAACGATAAGTGACGATAAAAACGATTAACAAAATATTTTGTTTTATAAATCTGTCACTAAATTCTGTCTTGAAAGCCCTAAAAAACTAACACTGATTTACATCATCTGGGTGCGTTCAACAAGTACACGCGGGGGCGTTCCCTTTCCTCACGCACTCCATCTGAGTAAGGCGACAGTTATAGGTGATTTCGTCTGGTTAGAGAATAGTAGGAGCCAATCACTAATCGCGGGTGGGACTTTTGAAGGATGGGCGGCGTTTTGGCCGGAGGTTTTCTTTGCACATTCGACAAAAGTCGTTCACAGACTGTACACCGCTCGTACTAGCTGTCGCCGCCGCCGCCATGTTGTTTGACTGAAGCTTTTTGAGCTTGATAACATGTTTTGATAACTCGATCCTCTATGCGTGGTGGCTCTGGTGTCGCTCTGAGTTGCGTCACGGGTTGCGTCATTCGGTTCAACGTGAGTGGCTGAAGTAGCGTGTCAGTCAAGATGACGGACAGATCTTCTATCCAATCACATGCAAGGTTTAGAAAAAAGACTAATTTGAAATGACATCGGGTTAACTCCCTCCCAGATGGTACAAATACAGGGCGAGCAGGTACAAAAAACACTAAAGCCACTAAACTATATCAATTAAGTTTAAGTAGTGCACCTGTATTGCAAAACTGTAGTCCCCACAAGCAATATGAGAGACAAACTCCACTTTATTCAAACCTTTCTTCCGTATTTTAGTAATGAAAAATAAGAATGTGCAAGTAACGGAGAAACATGTTTCTAAATGCTTAAATGAATGAGATTTTATTTGCTGGTTTTCACAGATTTGTCTTTACATTTTCATCTTCTTGAAGCCTGAGTTCATGTTCTTATTAGCAGTAACATGTTTATCTAAAACACTGATGTTTATTTGACTTTGTGCTGCTTTTTGTTCAGAATGTTGGAGGATTTTGGAGACGAGATGGACCAGACTTCGTCCCGCATGGACTCGGTCTTAAAGAAGCTTGAGAAAGTATCTCACATGACGAGCAGTAAGTGAGCTCACATTTATTACATCATCGTTTTCCACAATAAAAATGCGTAGTCTACATTCAGTGTGAGCTTTTGTGTCCGACTGATCTCCTCTGTTGCTTCCATCAGGTCGGAGGCAGTGGTGTGCCATCGGCGTGCTGGTCGCCATCATGATTGTGGTCCTCATCCTTTTCTTTGCTCTCTGATGTCAGTGACCTTTGACCTCTCTGTCAGGATGAATGGACAGATGCAGATGGAAGAGAAACATCTCTCCTCCTTCCCCTCAAATCACTCCCTTTCCTCACACTGAGGAGAAACTGGTGATCTGCAGAGAGAAGTTCATCTGCTCCACTTTTGATGAATTTTATGGGGGGGGAAGGAAAGGTGGGGCGCTCTCGCCTGCAGAGCACTGCTCGATCAAAACTGATGGTATTATGTATTTTATATATGCGAATTGCGGTTATCGTTGGAAATCATGGTACATGTTTGGAAAGACGTGACAAACTGCTGCCGTTGGACCTGAACGCAAGTTTGTAAGCTTATTTCAAGTTTAGTTTTAAGCTTATTTTCTTTCACGTATTAAGAATGATTGAGGCTGACATTCACACCCAACAAGCGTTTAATAATGATGAAACAAATGTCTGCAGGACAGCTAATGTGATGTATGGTAAAACATGATCCTCGGCAGGTTTATTGGGAGAAAAGTGCTTTTCAGACTGGATTTATTAAATGAAAATGGAGCTACTTGTGTTTCAAAGTCAACAGGAGCAGTATGGGAAAAGTGGAGTTGTCTTAAATGTATTTTTTATACCATTTTAAAATGTGCAGTATGTTCCTGTGCCTACATATGAGTCGGGATGGAAAATAAACTCCTAACTACAGATTGTCAGTTAAACCTGAGGTGAGGCGGCCTCGTTCAGCCAAAGGTCTGAAGAATTTCACTCTTATCCAACACAGCAGCAGATAGACGGGTAGTTAGTCGCTGCTGAGAACGGCTGCTGTGATGTTTTTGCTCCAAACATAAAGCCAAGACATAAAGGACCCATGACAGGTCCGGTTTCTGCTCACATCCGAGATGCTTTCAGAAACAGAAATTCCTGCAGGAAACAAACGGTTCGTTTCCTGCCCTGATTGAGCTCCGTCTCAGTGAAGTCAAGTCAGGTCTGCATCCAGCCGCCTTCGCACCCCTGCAGACGTTTAAGCACACGATTGGCCGGGGCTTCGTTACTCTTGCTGGGTGATGAGATGCAGCCCTGGCTCGGAGCGAATGGATTTGCTTTTTCATTGAAAAGCTTCAGCTAATCAGGAGGAATGGTTGCTGGGCAAGATGTCTGGATGTGGAGCCAAGATTTGGGCTCATAGCTCCCTCTGCTGGAGGATTTAGGTCATGTTTTTGTGTGTCTCATCAAGCAACACTAAAGCGTGTGACGGTGCTGTAATATCAATGCTTTAATTTTGTGTTTGTTAAAATGAATTTTACTGTAAAATGTTGAACTGCTTGCTTCATGTTTTTGATCCATTTATATCTGATCAGACCCTTATTTAAAGTTTGCCAGAAGAAGGAAAAGACCTGAAGCCTTCTGTTTTATGCAGGTGGGGTTAAAGAGGAGTGCACCCATTTCTGTTAAAGCTCTTGAGTTTTAATCCTCTCTTCGTAGTTATGCGGTTCATGTGCTTTTACATATTTGAGCACTCGTGCTTCAGCAGGGAAGATGAAATAAAACCTCTGAAAGGAGAAATAAAGGCAGTTTCCACTGGTTTCACAGCAAAGGTGAGGTTAAAAGCAACTACATTTCTAACTGAACTGCTATTTAACTTAAGAAAAATATAATCATTTACCAATTCGTACATCCTTGAGTCTTCTCTTCTCACTTCTTTTGCCCCCCTCTGGGATGCGAGTAGTGAAGGATAGGAGTCAATTCAACTGGTTTGGAAGAAAAAAAGACTTTCTCATCTTGGTTTTCATTTGAGCAGATCCATGAATGTTATTGCATCAGCAGCTTGTTTTTTGTCAGTGTTTTTTAATAAGTGTTGCATATTTTTTACAAAACATATACCCGAGTATCTTCACCCTCAAACTGAGACAACCATTGTTTTGATTTGCTGACATCAATGTGCAGGTGTCCCTCAGGAAGGACGGAGGAAATGAGGGCGTGTAAATCGGCTTCCGTGTCCTTTTATAGCTTCATAATGTAACATCACATCTGTGTCGGGGAGCATCTCATGCTGTGCTGAAAATTGGTTTTGGATTATATAAAAGTGAAACATTGGTTAGACTGGTTCGACAAACAGGAGGTCATCTTAACCTCAATCTGGATAACATTTGAACAAGATGTTTTTTAGGGCCGATTCTAGGGCTGCCACAATTGGTAAGCTATCAAAATAGTTGGTGGCTAATTTCATAATCGATTAATCATTTATTTTTTGTAAGCTTTGTTTTTCCTCTCAACATTGCGGCTGTACCCTCTGCTGCCTTGTCTGCCTTTCTGTCTGGTCAACTTTTCTTGAATTGTATATTAAATAAATAAACACACACACTACCAGTCAAAAGTTTGGACACGTTTTCCATTAGATTTAATGAGAAAGTGTCCAAACTTTTGACTGGAACTGTAAATATGCTACAGTTTTCATATGAACCGATAAGTCGATTCATCACCAACATAATCGGTAACTAGTCCATTATCAAAATAATAGTTTTGGGCAGCCCTAGTCGATACTGATATTTTTTCAGCAGTCAATGGCCGATACTGCATTTGGCCCCAAAATTAATATAATGGACACAATGACAACTTAAGATGAAAAAAAAAAAGAAATCCCTTCAAATAAATGTATAAAAGATAAACAGTGCACTAGTAAAAAAAAGGTTGAATATAATTATGCCAAGAGGGGGTATCGGCCGATATCCCCTTAATCAGAATTTATTCCACATGACCGCATACCTTGAATAAGATGTTGGGATCTAAATGTGCAGCGTTTTATTTGCCGCTGCTATTCTGTCCTTTTAAGCCAGATGGCTAAAAGGACACTGACATGATTTTTTTTCTTCTTTCACATGAAAAACAGGCAACAATGATGCTACAATATTAATTTAAATCCCACCATTCTGCCATATTTCTATTTCCATTTAGATCCACCACATAAGTATGTTTGGCAGCTGTTGCTGCAACCCAGTGTGAAAAACTATGAAACATCTGCATAAAGTCAAGTCATTGTCTTTTTACTGACATCTTGAGATTTCTCACATCTGTGCAGTTTTATATTTTATTAATTTTTTCATAATGAGTTCAAAAGGAATTGCAAGAAGCTTGTACAAACCGAGCAGTGTTTTTGAATAAATGCATATTGTGATTGTTTCCTCTGTCAGTTTTCATAAAAGCTTTTACGAAATTGCAAAAGTTACACAAGCGAGTTTTAATTAAGATTCACTCTGTAAAGTGGAAACATCATCACATCCTGTTCTGAGAGCTGAAGCATCGTGTGAAATTACATTTCTTTAGCTGGAATGAGCAGAGTGAGAGTCCCCAGTGGCTTGAAGTAGTTCTGAAAATAACCTGAGAGCATGCCATACATGTAAGCCGCAACTCCACAGGAGCATGACATCATCTCTGATGGCATCTCTCCAACTTGAGAAGGCCTCCTTGCTTTGCATTAAAAATGTCTTACAAAACTGAGGTAAGGCTTAACGTAGAGTTTTTGCAAAAAAGTTGACAAAAAAAATTAACATGGGACCAAACTCTTAATACCAATATTTTCTCATCAGCCTCAGCCAATTACTGATACGATCTGCCGATATTTTGGGCCGATACTGTATTTGACCCCCAAATTAAAGGGACGAGAGGCAGGAATTGTGAAAGAATAAACATGCATGTCCAGTTTTTTAATGCTAATGGGTGATGAAGCACTAAAAAACAAAAAGAACGAGCCCACTCACGTCGCTCTCCGTTACCTCTGACAGGCTGTGTGCTGCGTAAAGCGCTGCGATTCGGTGGCCGAATTTCCCGCGCTGTTCTGCAGGCGTCACGTCAAATGACGTTACATCCGCATCCCCGACAGTTTTGATACAGGAAGGAGACGGTCGCGGTGAATTCAAACAATGTAAGGGATAGTTATGGATTCTTCTGCCATCAGCAAACGATCCAGATCAACTGAAAGACACTGAAAAGTGGAACCATGAAGGAAAAGACTTTATCAGCGTAGTAAAATGTTGTACAGGTACTACCCAAAAAATTAGAATATCCTGAAAAGTTCATGTATTTCTGTAATTCAACTTAAAAGGTGCAATTTACATGTTGTATAGACATTATAATATGCAAATCAATATATTTTAAGCTTTTATTTGTTTGGATGTTGCTGATTAGAAGTTGCAGCTGAAGAAAACCTCAAATTCTAAAACTATAAAATTAGAATATTGTGAAAATCTCCAGTATTGTAGCTCAGAGTGTCACATTCTAATCAGGTAAGTGATCCAAAACACCTCCATAAATGCCCCAAGCCTTTAAAAAGTCCCTGTCTTGGTTTAGAAGAATTCACAATCATGGGGAAGACTGCTGATCTGACTGTTGTGCAGAAAACCATCATTAACTCCCTGCACAAGGTGGAAAGACACAAAAAGTGATAGCAAAAGAAGCTGGATGTTCTCAGAGTGCTGTCTCAAAGCACATTAATGGACAGTTTAGTGGAAGGAAGAAGTGTGGAAGAAAAGGGTGTAGAAGCCGGAGGGCTGACAGCAGCCTGGAGAAGATGGTCAGGAAAGGGCTATTCAAAAGTGTGGAGGAACTTCATAAGGAATGGACCTGTGAGCTTCATTAAGTCCAGCATAAATGCAGTCGTCTACCAGGACATTTTGGAGCACTTCATGCTTGCTTCAGCAGACCAGCTGTATGGGGATGCAGACTTCATCTTCCAGCAGGACTTGGCACCTGCCCACATTGCCAAAAGTACAAAATCTTGGTTCAAAAACCATGGTATTACCATGATGGATTGGCCCGTAAACCCACCTGACCTGAACCCCATCAAAAACATGTGGGGCATTGTCAAGAGAAAGCTGAACGGGAAGAGACCAAAGAATAAAGAAGAGCTCAAGGCTGTGATGGAAGCATGTTTTTTCTTCCATGACACCTGAGATATGCCAGAAGCTGGTAGCATCCATGCCACACCAGGTTAAGGCAGTCATTCATGCAAAGGGCCCAAACCAAGTACTAAGTACAGATGCAAGATTTTACTTTCGGAGGCCCGACTTTTTTGTATTTAAAGTCCTTTTTAAATTGATTTCATGCAAAATTCTAATTTTTTGAGTTTTAGAATTTGAGGTTTTCTTAAGCTGCAAGTTCTAATCAGCAACATTCAAACAAATAAAAGCTTAAAATATATTGATTTGCATATTATATGTCTATACAACATGTAAACTGCACCTTTTAAGTTGAATTATAGAAATACATGAACTTTTTCACAATATTCTCATTTTTTGGGTAGTACCTGTAGCTTCAGTTTGTGCGCGCTCCCGTGACAGCTTGGCTCGTGGCTGCAGTTACCCGCAGCGCCAGCGCCAGAAGAGTCTCATTTCTTAATCTTGCCTCAAGTCCCGTAAATATAATGAAGGATACAATTAAAAGTAATTTTACAACTCTTTTAAAAAAGAACACTGGTAAACAAAATTATTCATACCCTCCAATGAAAGAAGAAAAAAAAAAAGCTGTCACTGTAAAAAAACAAAAAGTAAAACAAGTAAACAAGCATGATGGGGCTCCGAAGCTACAATTTGGTGTAGCAACACTTTGAGGCAATCACTGCAATCATGTGCAATTTTAGCTTTTTTCCGAGTGGGGGTATCGGCTAACACACCAGACATCTCGGGAGATGCTGATACCAGCAAAAAACATGGATTTATTGCCTAAAATATCAGCCAGCTGATGTGTCAGTGGATCCTTACTCCCATATCAACACCTCTTTGTTTTACAGTTGTCCTCTAATCTTAAAAAAAAGAATTGTTTTAACATTTTAATCTGGATCATAATTATCCAGATTAAATGGGAATCCTATTTTTACTATCCTGGATCACATCATCCATCTCATTTCTTCTTCCTGGTTTCTCAAAGCAGCATTGGATTGGATTATTCTGATCCAGATAGAGACTTTCCAGGAATAATATTCTCTATATTTCACAAAAATGTTTCAAATTTGCATGTTTTGTGTTGTATTGGGAATTACGATGAACTATGAAGCGTTTAAATGCAGTTCTGAAGACACGCTTTGTCTCAACTACACGAGTGAAACCATAAGGAGTGTGCAGCATAATACTTGCCTGATTTGTGCTTAACAACATGGCCACCAGATGTGATGTCCCTCTCTGTGATGATGATGATGATGATGAGATGATGATGATGATGATGATGCACCTGAGCCTGTTGAGGACCCAGAAAATTCTCTTGCAAAGCGTCAGATGCAGTTGTTGGAAATAAGTTTTAACTGTCTTTGTAATTATTAGTGAGAAATTAAAATTAGATTGAATTTATTTTTGTTTAATATTGGAAATTATTTGAAGGATCATTTTATGAATTGTTTTTGTTCACCTTTTTCATAAATTTTACTGGCAGGTTTTAATGTGGAGACTGCTGCTTGCTTAATCTCATTTATCTCTGTTATGGCTGAACAAACCAACTGCAAATTAAATCTGAATGTGTATATAAACACTGTGGATACAATTGTATCATCTGACCAGTTTTAAGTTAGTTTTTATCATATTTTGCTCCTGGGATTAGAATAATCCAGAAGTTTTGGATCAAATATATCCTAATCCTACCTAAATATTTTAAACAAAAAAAAAAACCTGAAGATTTGATCCAGATAAAATCCAAGATTAGAAAAAACGTGATCTAATCCCAGAATCCCTTTTTTTCTTTTGAACAACCCATTTTCAAGCTTTGATCCAATCTAGAAAACTTTAATCTGGATTGAATCTTTTGAACAACTGTCTTAGTGAAGAGACACATTAATATCATAATGTTGGAGAAGTATTTTTAGCCTCCAGAGGCAACACAGAGGGCGCCAAAAGCTAGAAGAAACATACAGTCGTGCTTTAAAATTTACATACCCTCCCATTAAAGATGGAAAAAAGATCAGCTGGCAGTGAAATAAGTTGAAATTGACAAAAATAATGAATAAAAATTTTAAGAACATTGTCACATTGATTTTGTCTTGTGGTTCAACACAAATATTAAAAATAAACAAAACATAAACAAGCAAACAAGCATGATGGGGCTCCTGAGCTAAAATTTTGTTGAGTAACACTTTCAGGCAATCACTGCAATCAGGTGTTTTCTGTAACGTCCAGTCAGACGTCTGCACCTGCTGACAGGTATTTCCCACTGTTCATGAACAAGGTGCTTTAATTTGTCTGGGACAGTTTTTGTTTGTTTGTTTGTTTGTTTTTTTTCAATCATTTTTCTTTACAAAAATTCAAAATTGATATTTTATTTCACTAAATGATGATTTAGTGATTTTTTTTATTTACTATTAATTTTTTTAAGCTTCTTGTTATTTGAATTGCTGTTGTGGATTTAGCCTTTTCTTTAATGGGTGGGGATGTAAACTTTGAAGCACAACTGTAATTTAGTATCAAACCGTGCATGAAAAAGTCTTGTCTTGGGGTGGGGGGGTGGGGGCGGGGGGCTTTGGATTGAGTTGGATTTATTGTCCATTAATCCACCAACTCTAACTTGGATGGTGGTTTTTATTCTGTTTCTCCAGTCTTCACATCCAAGTTTCCATTGGCTGCTCCACCAAACCCCTAAATTGTCCTGAATGTGTTGTGTTTCAAAGTGAGTGAATGGTTAATAAAGTATCAAATACTTTGAGTGGGCAGTTAGATTAGAAAAGTACTTTTAAAATGTAGCCCATCTACACGGATAAGACTGATAAATCGTGCCCGAAAGAAAACAGTAAATTCAGTAGGTTTTCACATCACAGATGCTGCACTTGCAGTAAAATTCAGAGCAGGCAGACAAGGAAGGAAAGACTAGAAAGTAGTGTTTGCTTAGATTTTGACTGGAAGAGAAACACTGCAGCTATTCGGGGGAGAAGCAGGAAGTTATTAATTTTACCAGCTAATTGTTCCAAGTACAAAAAGAAAACTTTGGATTGCCTCTTATGCTTGTTTCAACAGTAAAACCTACAAACAAGCCAGATCACCACACGGCCAGTTAAAGAGGTCGGGTTACATTCTTGGGGTTTTCACATTCCTCCGATGTTTTTTATGCCCTTTTTTTTTTTTTTTCAAAAGTGTATGATGTCTTTATAGTTATAAAGTTCCCACCAAAGCTAGGATTTCTCTCCCACAAGATGGAGCTGCATGAAATGCCTCATTTCTGGTCTACAACGCTGTGAAACATTGCCTGGTGGTTAGTTTGGCATATTCCTAACAAAGAATATGCAGCTGTCTTGTTCTCCACAGTAGTTGGCCAGTCAGCAGACTAATCTGAGCAATCTACTGTGAAGGGACATAAGGAAAAAAAAGAGCTAAAACTGAGCTTAAAGGATAATATACTGCTTTTTGTTTAAAACCTAGAAGGAGAAACAAGTGAAAAAAGGACAACCTTTATTTAAACAGAACACTTCTGTTTGCTATTAAGTTTGGTTTTGTTATTGTTGTACATCCTGCTGAGTTCCCAAATTTCCTTCAGGCTCAATAATCTTTTTATTGCAGAATTATAATTTGATTTACAGGGTTCCTACACGTTTTATCAAGTTAAATTTAAGACTTTTTAAGACCTTTTTAAGACCACTTGGAACAGAATTTAATGCCCATTTCACGGACACACTGGCAGAAACACAGATTTCTCTACATTTACAAAGATATTGTCAAAAAAGATAGATTTACTAATAACGTTTGGCCATCAATACCTATATTTATCGATGGTACCCGGCTTGAAATTTTCTTCCAAAAGGTAAACAAGATGTTCATGCAAACCTCAGGCAGACAGGTGACGGCTGTGCAAAGACCCACCCTGATCTCTTGATTGACTAATATAAAATCTGTTGGAATATAAGATTTAATAAGTTCCTCTATATGTTTTTTACCACCATTTTTATAATATTTAATTTTTTTTTTATGGTATTTTATTTTGATTTTTTAATTCTTAATTCTTTTTTTTTCCCCACCCGAAGCATCTATTTATTTAATGGAAGTAAGCTAGACTTTATTGTATTTTAAAAAAAAAAAAAAAAAAATACTACCACCACTTTTTTCTTTCATCGGCATCCTTTTATAGTCCTCACAGTTATCTCTAATTTCAGCCCCGATACATAATAATAAATATTCTCAAATATTCTTATTAATAAAAGAAATAAATGACTATTTATTATTATTATTTGTTTTTTTTAAATCAAATCCCTCTATTCTTATAAATACAAACACAACCAAACAAAAAAACCAATCCATGCAGCCCTACATTATCATTTTATGGGAATTAAATTTGTCAAGTTACTCAAACAAAAATTTTTAAGTTTCATTTTTGACCAAAAATTAAACTTGAAATTTCACACTCAATATTTTTTTTGAAAAATTATGAAATCAGTAAGTTTCTTGAGTAGAATTCACTCCTTAAGAGGTATAAGGCGTATGATGACACTATATTATAGTCTAAGTTATCCACATTTAATATACTGTAATATGGTTTGATATCTGAATAAGATTGTATTGTTACAAAAGAAATTTCCAAGAATTTTACGTTTTTCAAATAGATTGTCTTCATCTGCTCCTCTTTTCAGGAAACAAAATATTTTGACAATATTAATGAAAATATTTATTGCGTTTTTTTCATGTATACAGTTGTGCTTGAAAGTTTACATACATTAAAGAATAGGCTAAATTCACCATAGTAATTTAAATAACAAAAAACTTAAAAATGTAATAATAAATAAAAATTTACTAAATTATAATTTAGTAAAATAGAAAATTGATTTTGATTTTTTGTTTAAACAATAATTTAAAACAAACAAACAAAGGTATCCCAGACAAATGAAAGCACCTTCTCATGAACATTGGGTCAGAATACTGGTCAACTGGTGCAGAAGTCTGATTGGACGTTACAGAAATTGATTCATTGCAGCGATTGCTTCAAAGTGTTGCGCAATAAAATTTTAGCTCAGGAGCAACATTATGCTTGTTTTATTTTTTGTTTGTTTTTAATATTTCTGTTGAACCTTAATACAAAATCAATGTCATGATTTTCATAAGAAAAAATAATAATAATGTTGAATAATTGTAAACTGATAAAATGGTTATTTGGTTCAGATATTAAATAATGTAATACATTGGTTAGTCTGCTCATCACTATGGTGTTAAGTTTAAATGATTGAGGGGAGGTGGTTTCATAGGACCTCATGGTCTTCTCATTCTCTCCTTCACAGAATGTCATTTTAAACTATTGTTGTAAATGTCTGTTATTTGTTTGTGTGAATAAAATGAAATAAACATATACCTAAACATTTTTTTAATGATGCCAATGCAACCAAAACTAACATGTCATAGTAGAAAAAAGATGCAGAAGCAGAGTGAAAAGCCAAGTATGCTCCATGTTTTTAGTAAATTGTGAAGCCACATTTGGCAGCAACTGTTTCCTTGTATGAAATTATCAGCATCTCGGATGGATTTTGGACCACTCTTCTTAATGTTGCTTCATCTCATTGAGATTTGTAGACATTAGTTTATGCACCGCTCTCTGATGGTCCCATTACAGCGTTTCAATCAGCATTTCAATCAGCCTGGACTACTGCAACAATTTTTATTTGTCTTATTCAGTCAAACTGTTGTATATTTGCTGCCTCATACCAACTGTAACAGTTGGTGTGATTTGCTGTTTGTTTTCCACCAAACTGGATTATTATGATCAAACAATTCCACTTTGGTCTCATCTGTTTAAGGGACATTTTTGCAGAAGTTTGCTCCGATGCAGTTTTTCCAACCTGAACCTTGCATCCATGTTCTTTTTAGAGAAGAAAATACTTTTTGCTAAAAAGGTTCCTGACAAGACATACAGTGGGGAAAAAAAGTACTGAACACGTCAACATTATTTATCAGAAAAAATATTTCTAGCAGAGCTACTGACATGAAATTTTCACCAGATGTCGGCGAAAACCCAAGTAATGCACACATACAAAGAAATCCTAACATTTATGTCAATAAATTAACTTATTTGGAGGAACAAAAAGATCTGTGAAGCCAAGAAAGCAGCTGGAATCTGTCAGTATTTAGAAAGTAATCCTGTCTCCTATCAGTACAAAGTAATATCAGCTGGTTTAGTCCTGATTGATGCCTTTAAAAAGGTCCCTAATCACAAAGGTGTCAGACAAGAAGCGTTTCATGATGGGTAAAAGCAAAGAGCTGTCTAAAGACCTACGCAACCTTATTATTGCAAAACACACTGAAGGCATTGGTTCCAGGTACATTTCTAAACTCCTGAAAGTTCCAGTGAGCACCATTGGGGCCATCATCCGGAAGTGGAAAGAACACGGCATCATCATAAACCAGTCACGGTCAGGTGCTCCTCACAAGATTTCAGACAGAAGAGTCAGAACAATAATCAGAAAGGTTCTCCAACAGACCAGGACCACTCGTGGAGAGCTTCAGAAAGACCTGGAACCAGCAGCTACAGTTGTTTCAGAGAAAACAAGAAGTAATGCACTCAACCGTCATGGCATTCATGCACGCAAGACTCCATTTCTGAAGAAAAATCATGTTGATGCTGGTTTGAAGTTTGCAACATAACATCTGGACAAACCCATGACATTCTGGAAAATATAGTCTGATCAGATGAGACCAAAACTGAACTCTTCGGATGTCACAAGACACAACATGTTTGGAGGAGAAATAGCACCACACTTGAGCCCAAAACACCACAGCAACAGTTAGGGCTGGACGATAATTCAATATCAATATATATCGATCGATAGAGGTTTTTTCAATTTAAAAAAAAAGAGGGTCAATAAAAGTTCAATATAAAAACACAGTTTTCCGCTGTAGCCTATCAGGTATCAGGATACTACAGTCACTCCTTCCGCCAAACCAATCACAAACGCAGACCCAGGCAAAGGCTGAACTGGAATTCAGTGTTATGCTCCTTTCAGACTTCCACTGGAAAGCGGTAATATTGTGAACTCTGTCCTTTATAACGCTGCATTCAGACATGCGTACCGGTCTTTTTACTCGGAGATGTAGCGGACATGTACCGGCTGGTCTACATGTCACTAGAGCAGAAATGTTGCGGCATGTCGATTTGGCTGAAAGCACAAGAAAACGTTCTGGACAGAGTTGTAGGGAGAGTGGGGCTGTGCTGACTTTTCTGCAACATTTCCTAATGTCTGAAAGCGCCGGGACACGATAAGTCCGTAAGGAACCGGCATGTTTGAAAAGACGAATCTCTTTAAAGAGCAGATGGACTTTACCGCTCATGTTCCGCAATGCAAGTCTGAAACTGGCTTTAGTTTGATCTTTATTATAAGTAGATAATTCAGCAAAAGCTTAAATGGCCAGGGCTGCACCTAAAATAGCTTTTAATTTGATAATGGCTTTTTTTTTTTATAAATATCGATATCGATCAATATAGATTTTTTTTTATCGATAATCTTTTTTTCTATATCGTCCAGCCCTAGCAACAGTGACGTTTGGAGGTGGGAACATCATGGTGGGGGCTGTTTTTCAGGATGTGGTACTGGCAGACTTCATGTCACTGAAGGAAGAATGAATGGAGAAAAAGTAGTGAGACATTCTGGACCAGAATCTGCTGCCAGCTGCTGAAGATAAAAAGAGGCTGGATCTTTCAGCAGGACAACCATCCCAAGCCCACAGCCAAGGAAACACTCACCTGGTTTAAAACAAAGAAAATAAAGCTGCTAGAACGGCCCAGTAAATCATCGCACGTGAATCCAACTGAAAATCTTTGGAAAGAAATGAAGATCCAAGTTCACAGAAGAGACCCCGGGAACCTCGAAAATTTGAAGGCAGTTTGTGTGGAAGAATGGACCAAAATCACACCTGACCAATGTATTTCACTGGTTTCTCCATACAGGAGGCGTCTGAAGGCTGGAATCACCAACAAAGGGTTTTACACTAAGTATTAAATAAATTTCAGTTAATACTTATTCCCTGTGTCATTTCACTTTATTGCACATAACTTAATCTATGGACATAAATGTTTGGATTTCTTTGTATGTGTGCGTTACTTGGGTTGTTGCCGACATCTGGTGAAAATTTCATGTCAGCAGCTCTACAAGAAATATATTTTCTGAGAAAAATGTTGACGTGTTCACCCCTTTTTTTCTCCGCTGTATTTGTTCAGTCATTTTCTAACAGTACTGACATGAACTTTAACATTTGAAGCACTTACCTTAGTCTGTAGAGTCTGAGATGTAGCTTTTGAGGTTTTGAGTTTCTCTGGGCGTCCCATGGTTTGATCTTGGGGTGAACTTGCTGAGACATCTGCTTCTGTAGAGACCGGCAACTGTCTTCCTATACTGATGGGCAGCAGCAGTTTCTACTCTAAGATTATTGCTGATGTCTTTCCTCCTTGGCATTATCACCAATACGTGAAAAAAATTGTTGGTACCCCTCGGTTAATGAAAGAAAAACCCACAAATAACTTGAATCTGACAAAGGTAATAATAAAAAAAATCTATAAAAATTAACCAATGAAAGTCAGGCATTGCTTTTCAACCATGCCTCAACATAATTATTTTTAAAAAATAAACTCATGAAACAGGCCTGGACAAAAATGACATTTTTCCCACGTCTGTATATGCTGTAGACTTTAGTTTTTATTCTGAGTTACAAGAATAAACACGAGGAAATAAAGAAACAGATCAGAGGTTGTCCTGTTTGTTACAAACCTTTTATTAAGATATTCAGATTTTTTCCTCATTTTTAATCAGTCTGGTTTCTTTTTTTCTTTACAGTAGTTAATGTGCAATTATCTTTATTACTGGGTCACAGTTAGGAATTCACAAAGTTATTGGCACTTGGAACACATGAGGGAAACACTGGCATGTACAAGGGGCAGGGCAGGGGGGGCAGTGGGGTCGGTGCAAGGGAGCATCGGGGCAATCAGTCGGATGGAGGGGGCAGGGCTTGGGTAAAGGTCTGGCGTGTGTGTGTGTGTGTGTGTGGGGAGTGGGGTGAGGTCGGGTATTTTCTTTGACATCAGTAGATGCTACTGCATTATTTTCGATTAGTTTTTTTCATTCCTTTTTTTTTTAAACGTCCAAAAACTGCTATTTCACTTTTTCATTTTTCTGGGTTATGAAGAATAATAAAGAATAATACCTCATGCTGTGAGTGCACATCTAACAATCAAACTTTGATAGTGCTTCTATTTCGTAATGTACAGTTTATATATTTATATATTTATAGTGGAAAACAAGAAAAGAAAGTTCTGCAGGATGTTTTCACCCAACAACACCAGAGACAAAGAAGAGAATTTAAAAAAATAGGCGTTGACGGTCGCTGTGATCGTATGCAAGCCCCGCCCCACCCATTGCTCTGTAAGGATGATTTTTGAGGTAAGACCGTTGACGTGGAGTCTCGGCTTGTGTCCCGTTTCTGTAAAAGCCCTGCACTGTATGCATTTGATGGCCTGAGAGCGCTCTGCTGAGGCTCTTCAGTTTGTTCCTGAAAAACAAAATATGAACCTGCTTTGTAACGGCAGCCACAGCAGTTCAGAAGCCGCTTGCAGCGCCTGCCGTATCTGTAGGGATTAAGGTCTGCTATGGCTGAGAGCTCCCGAGGTAAACTGGTACTTTTTTTTTTTTTTCTTTTACTTTAAAACTGCATCAGTGACACAAAGACATGCCCACACCCTGCAACACATTCAGAGTCTGCAGGTGCGGGGGCCTCGGTATCTCAGAGGTTTGCCCGTTTTGTTTCATGTATACATATACAGAATCTATTTATATATTTATAGATATATTCATGTGTGTCTGCATGTGTGTTGTCTCTGGTGTGTGGGGATTCAGGAAACAGCGGAGTAAATGGTTCTGGATAGAAGACTACAGACCAGCAGACAGTAGAAAGAGAGATTCAAGAAGTTTGAGGGGTGCATGGGAAGTCAGGAGAGTAGTTAGCAAGGTCAAGAAAGCGCTGAAGAGCTTGAGAGGGATGAAGTAGAGGAAGGCTGCGAGGCAGAGGGGGATGGATGGAGAGGGAGAGATAAATCTCAAGGCTTCGCCTCAGAATTGTGATCTTCATTCAAGAGGGTCTTGCATCCCCTTCCTGCTCTCCTCAGTTCTCAAGTTTAGCCAGTTTTTAAACACAAGATGACACAACTGTTGAAATTCCTCCTGGTTTTCTGCAGGGTTGCTACACAGGAAAAAAAAAATCCACCTTTGGTTCCTGGTAGTTAAACTGGAGTCAGAGGTGGAAACTTGGTGAAACTGCCCAATTTGTTTTTGGGGATGTTTGTGATCTCAACTCTAAAACTTTGTTCCACTGCACCCTGAGTGCCCCGAAGAAATGAATGAATGCAGCAGAAAGGGGGCAGATTTAAATACCTGCATTGTTTGTTTGTTTTTTAGTAATTCATAGAGGATACCTTACTTTTTCTTTCTGACTGGATTAAAAAAAACTGTAAATGACAAACATGACTGTTAATCAGTTAAAGGATATCTTTATTTTTTTTCCACCTGGAACTAATTTCTAGGAATTTATATGTGCATTTACTCACTGGTAACATTTTGGTATCACTCTGACTCCTTCGGACAATATTTAGATTATAGCAAGGTCACATGGCCATTAGAAAAAGGATTAGATCTGTATTTCATGTGCCAAAAATTTGGAACAGTGGAGGAGGTCGGCTGCAGGATTGCAAAATCCAGAACGGTTAAGGATAATTTATAGTTGTCCGTAAAGTGTTCTTCGTAGGTTACGGAGAGCCCTTTACGTCGACGGAGAGTCTCTTCGTTGTCTCCAGCTGCACGAAACATATACTGTAAGAGTCCCGTCACTCCGTCATGGGACAATGGAGACAACAAGGGCGATGACTGGTCTATCACTACATAAGCACTGGCAACGCCATTTTTAAACTTTGACTAACCTACAAGGTTGCAGAGATGACTCCAACCGAAGAACATTTGGCCAAAGAAGTGAGTATATACAAAAATCTCTCCATCGTCTCCATTTTTGTGTCAAAAGTATCTCTGTTTCAATGTTATTCAGCTGCAACAACAACAGTCTCTCGCTCTCAGACACCGTTGCTCACTGTAACCGGAAGCAAAATAACCACCGAGGTTACCGACCATTGGCATCATAGGATTAGGCCAGTCTTCCTTCCTTCGACCCCTAAGGATCGGGCATGAACTTGCACTGCGTATCCAGCACCATGACGGAGAACTATGAAGGCTCGGGGGGTCTCCGTGGTTGGATAACGCATTACGTAGTCGGAGAAGTTCACTGTAGCCTTTAGATGCAAAGGTTGCGATACCCACCTCTGTTGATTACTTTTCAAGGTTTCACTCATCTGCCTGAGATGAATGTTATTACAACTGAATGAACCAACCTGTAATTAGCTGCGTTTAAATGGACAAATAATTAATCTATCCAACTGAAATCTTTCTGATCAGAGATTCCAGCTGACATGTTTACATGGATGCTGGAAAAAGTGATCTGATCGTTCTATTTACTTGATGGACAGATTTAGACATTCGTAAAGCTTTTGAATTGTGCGATGCCTCCTAGTTCGGAACAAGGTTTTTCATTTTTAAAATTCCATATCTTTTGATTGTCGAAATGCCCAATAATTTTTAACTCTTTTAGTTAGTGTTGTAGTCAAGACCACACTACGAAGACCAAGACAATACCGAGACCAGGAACTGATATCAAGACATTGTACAAGACTGGGTAATGTCTTGGTCTTGGTGGTGTGGTCTTGACTACAACACTGGTTTCAGTTTCTAACAAAAATGTTGCATCCTCCAGAGTCCTGCACTGTTTTGCTTCTGCCTCCTTGTTGGTGAGGGTTTTGTGCTCAAAATGTTTCAGAAAACAACCATGAGACCTGGCAGAATTGTCAGACCCCTGCAGCGAGAATCCAGATCGTTCAAGTCTAGTTCATTTAAGAAAACTCATGAGATCTTGCCCTTAGTCGCGATCTGCGTATATCCATATAATGGGAGTGAAGGGGGCAGAACCAATGCTTTAAGACGAATGAAAGAATGAACCAGTACTATTGTCCTGCGAGTTCAGATTTTGCTAGCTGTTGCTCTGTTAGCGGTGCTGCCGCAGTGGCATCAGGGGGCGTGCACGGCCAGTAGACTTGCGGAGAACGCACCCAATAATTACAGCAAGCCAAATTTGAACTCACAGGACATGGCATTCGTTCGTTTGCTCATTTGTCTTAAAATATTGGTGAAATGAAGGAGTTTTTCTGCAGATAATGCCTTATAAATGCCCATTCGTTCTGCCCCCTTCAAAGGATAAGGATAAACGCAGATGAAGACTAAAGTAAATATTATCCGAAGAAGTCAGAGTGATACGGTTGAGTAAATGCACGTATAAATTCCTAGACATAAGGTCCAGGTTGAAAAAAAAAAGAAAGTTTTCCTTTAACCCTTAAATACTTGATATGAGTTCTGTGTAGGAACCCTGTTTGATTCAACACCAGCTTCCACCCAACTGGTCCACCCCAAACTCCCCACCTCACCTGGGGGGAGGGGGGGACAGGTTCATCAACACACTCTCATCATTCTTACAGTAAACAACAAATATGTTTGAGAGGAGAGAAAAATAAAAATAAAAAAGGCAACAATAGTACAAAAAGGTAAAAACAATAAAGTCAAGGAACTTACATTAGAAATAAAAAAACAAACCCTCACATTTCATCCACAGTTCCCACCCCCAAAAATCAACAAAAGTCCCACTTCGGATGCCAACATCCAACCCACAGACAGGAAGTGACGGAGTGAGTGTGCTCAGAAAGGTGCAGAGGGCTTTGGCTCCACGGGACAGTTGAGCGCTCACCCAAAGGTGCTTTTTAAAAAGACGATGACACTCTCTACAAGTCACTATAGTTCCTTTCTGTGGATCGGCAGCCGGGAGGAAATCACGTGTCAAGCACAGGCAGACTAATTTATGGATGGAGCAGAGCGGAAAAAAAAAAAAAAAAAAAACCATAAAACAACCTGCTGCAGAGCTCTTTACTTTTGGAAGTCATGTCAGCAACTTTCAAACTACTGACAGCTTTATTTGGCATCGGGGACCACGAGTTGTGGACATTTTGGAAGGATTGCAGGTGGAGTCAGATTTGAATGAGTAGCAGAAGCGTCCAGCATCTGCCGGTAAGGTGCTCCGATAAATACAGTGATCAAGACTCTTAAATTACAATCATACATTTTTGTTGGATCACTGCTTCCTGGGATTCTGCCACCTGGTGGTATTGGCAGTTACTGCAGCCCCCCCCCCCTCTCTGAGCTGCAGTATGCTGTATTAAACAACCAGGTGGCATCTGGGGAGGGAAAATAAAACATTCAAGCAGCAGTAGCTTATTCTTTGAGGAAAGAGCTGGTCCGTGGACCAGGTCAAGTAAACTTGCTTTTGGTCGATTTCTAATGTAAATAAAGGTTTAACGTAGAAATGTAGCTGACAGTAAAGCCAATTTTTATCCACAGAGATTTGTCGAAACAGACATTCAGACTTGTAGCCTTTAAATGTAGTGAGCCCGACAGCGAGGTGTTTGCGCTCACTGTCCATCCATTTTCAGTTGGCCCCTGATCTCATCCCGACAACAGCTGCAGTACAGTAAAAACTAAACATCTGGTCCAGCATCAAATCCCCTCCCACCCACCCACCACCCTCCCAGCCCACAGCACCTCAGTCATACAACAATTGCAATGTAAAAATATGTGGTTCTCTTTCTCTAAACTATTTTACAGCTATCCATGTATCTTTCTCTTTTTGTCATGTTTTTACACAACTTGGCAACCCTACATACAGATGTTAATAATGAATTATTAGTAGCATCTCCTTTAAAATAACTCTCAAGAACTACAGTACACTAACGAGAAAAAAAACATCTGATCTGGCCCCACAAACGTTTGGCAGAAAAAGAAAACTGTGTCCAGACATAGCTGCCCTACACAGGAGGAAAAACAAAACAAAACAAAAAACTCTGCCAGGTGTGAAAAGGTCAAAGGGCACCGGTAATTTTTCACATCTCATAAAAAGGTGTCATGTGATCAACAGCCGCATTCAGCAGCTCGTATAAAAGTTCAACTTTCGATATGAAAACCATTTGCTCCTTTTTAGTAGCTCTCAGCTGGCTCCTACCTTTCCCTCCACCTCAAAGAAACTAAACTGATCGACACTCATGAAAATGTCACTCATGCTCAGTGGAAGTACGTCAAAAAATTATTATTATTTTCTTTTTTTTAAAAAAAAGCCCTGGTTCTGACACCACCCCCCAGTGCTCCCAGTCAACTACCCGAGACTTCAGATGATCAGAGCTGAACTTGCACAAAAAAACAAACTACTTCGAACCTCTTGTCACGGCTGGCGTGAGTTTAGTAGAAAATCATCTAAAGGTGACAAAACTTGGTTAACTTATTTAGCTGTCCTGTTTTAGATGATTAAATCTGGTGTGCCGACTATTAAAAAACCAAAAAAACAAAGAAAAAAACAGCACTGATTTGCTGCAGCCTCGATGGCTCCCAACCTGCTCCCACATATAACATTACACACAAGTATCTCTGCACACAAATGACACATATTATTGCTTTTCCTTATGAAATTTTGAAGCGTTTTACAAGGGTTGCCACATAGACAGTGACGCTTATTGATTAAAAACGTCCTAGTTCTCTGAGCCTTTCAAACTGCTTGTCTTGTTCAGCCAACAATCCACACACTGAACAATATTCAACTTAGCATCATAGAAGACTGAGAAAACAAGCAAATATTTACATTTGGAACCACAGAAGCACAAACCAGAGACTCCAACAGTGATTCAGTCACAAAATCCAATTCGTTTTCTCGTGTTCAGTCACTCTGAGCTCCTAAATGATTCAATTTAACTGTCCCAGAGGAGGACCTTATTGTTTCAGTCCAACATGTGACGCTCTACATTTAGACACTTTTTTTAATGGATAAAAGGGATCAAAATTAGAAATGGCTGGGAACCAGTTTGCTAAATCCACATGTGCGGTAACGGATGAAAGCCCACACAGTGTTGAACGCAACACATGCTGGCTGAGACGCTCCCCAGTTCAGGCAAAATGATCAAATTTCAGTGCTTTTAAAAATTCAACCACGTATCTGGGAAAAACAAGTGATTTCTCCACAGGCTTGCAAAATTCCAGGAATTTTCAAAGTTGGAAACTTTCCATGGGAATCAACAGGAATAAATCTGAAATTTACAAAGTTGGAGGTTGGCCCTCAACAAGAAACTTTAATATTGTTGGGGGAAATATATTGTAGCATAATCTTGGCTAAAACTCCTCAGTCACGTGCACACAGGGCACTGCAAGCCACACCCCCTACATGCACTGTGCATTCCTCCATCACTTGTACAGACGATTTCTTGAACCCTGGAAGCCACACTTCTGAGCCCAAAGACTATTGAAGCCACACATCTGAGACATATAAAGTCAAGTTAGTTTTGATAATATTATGGGGCAAATACTATAATTGATCTATAATAGTATTGCTGTTTAACTTGGAAATATTAAATAAAAATAGGTGCTAGATATAAGCTATTTTGCATTTCATTGACTATTTAAGAGGTAGCTTAGGGGGTGCTGCCTCCAATGTCGATGCTGTTTCTTTTAATTCCTGCAAGACTGTTTTCTGTGACCAGACAAGAATTCATAAATCAACTGTCAAACATTTTGAAGACCTTTCCAATTTTATTGCCAACTATATTTTCTGTTAGTGATATTAATTAGTAGTTTAACAAGCTTTTTTTCGTGATTTTATTTTACAGAAAAATGCCACGTTTTTGCCATCTGATGTGTGGAAGCATTTCACACAATCTTACATTTATGTTTTAATACAATCTAATTTGTTTAAATTACCTCCAATTTACAGTTGATTTCCAATAATTCCATAATTTGTATTTTTGGTTTTATGTGTCTGACTTGTGTATTTATTCTGCTTTTATTTCTGGTTTATTCTTTTATTCTGTACAGCACTTGTGCTCTATAAATAAATGTGACTTGACTTGATAAATTCACATAAATTTCCATCAGTTCCCAATTTGGAAATTTCCCAAATTCCCCAGCTTTAAAGGTAGAATCTGGAGTTTCCCCCCTGAAAATAAACGTTAGGCTTGTGCAAGTGAAATCCATCTCAATCTGCACCTTTGGCCTCTACTCTCATGTGGCGGTGACTTTGTTTGCAACTCCCTCTCCCCCCGTCTGTATTTAGCTTTTTCCCTTTGTTTTGGTGTGTTCGGGACGTTTCTGGGCAGAGGAGATTTGCATATATATCGCCAGCCAATGACAGAGCTAAGGGCATGACGCTGTGTGTGAATAAGCTCATGATTGGAGCAGACGCCAGTCACTCGGACTCTTGGGGGGGGGGGGATGATGGACCCAGGAAAGAAAAGGAAGTACTCTGTGGTGGAAGAGCTTTCGATAGTCCACACTCGAAAGCCAGAGTTACCATTGGTTTGGCTCTCGCCTGCTTTTGAGCTTTGAAAAAGAGGCTTGGACTGAGAGGCTGCAGAGCGATGCGGCCATCAGCCCGAGGGGAGGGGCATTAAAGCTGGAATTATACTCGCGAGGCATCTTCATCCTGTCGGGTCTGCGTACCTGACGCAGAGGCAGTGTGTGCTTTTACTTGAGCGTAGCATTACGGCGTCATGCTGCAGTTTCTTTTCCAGATCTGTAGGTGACAACGGGGCTTTTGTTCACCAGAAAACTCCACAGAGTTTTTCTTTCCACCCGATGGTTCGCCTCAGCTGCGGCATGTACTTCCTCTTCTAGAGCAACTGTGGCGGCCGACGTGCATACAAAACCCAAACACCCAGAGGCTTGTAAACACACTGACCAATCACCAGTGAGTTCTTCCACGTCTCTGCGTTCGTGTAGCCGAGATGCACGTCGGGTCTGAAGAGGTGCGCGTCAGGCCTACGCGGACCTACGCAGAAGCCACGCCGAGGCTATGGCAGTTACGCAGACGACACGCGAGTACAAATCCAGCTTAAGGTTTACAAACAGAAACAGGGAGAAAGACCACACTCGACCTTTAACTTCCCATGGAAAGTTTCTGGAAATTTACCGGAAATTTATTATTCCAAAATCGTGAGGGGGGAGTATAAAAGGCCTTCGCCCATTTCTTCTGAGTCGCTCACAAATCTCAGCTCAAATTTCAAAATCATTCCCCTGGATCTCCATCAGTGACCACCTGGTGACTGCTTGTGTTGTTTTGAAGTATTTTGGCAAATCTATCGTCTATTAATTCCAACCCTTCCAGCTCCTACCCAGAATGCCACCTCTTTGCAAAATGATATGCCACAAATAAGCAAATAAGCACCAAGGTATTTATCTTGCTAGCACAGGACAAGAGAGAGAAATCCTCCTCCTCCTCTTCTTCTCTGTCATTAGTCTCTTCTCTCTCCTCTCACTCTTTGTCTGGGTTGAAGCTTCGCTCATGTGACGGCAGAATGCCGCAATGCCTCGTCTGTCCTGGGAGAGTCTTAACAAACATCTCCTCCTCAGGAAGAACACCTCCTCCTCCTCCTCCTCTCCCCCCTCGCTGCTCAAGTACAAGATAATTAGAATTATTCTCTAAACCCACTTGGTCACTTGGTTCAACAGTCTGGTTGATATTCATGATTGGCTGCGTCTCTCATGTGGACGTAGTGATTGGTCGGCCGCTGCATGAACATAGGAACAGACAGACCTTCCTCATTAATAGTCTGATTATTAAAGGTGCGCTAAGCACAAAAATCACCGGTGCACGCGCAGCTCTGATGCATCTGGTCAGATCTGCCTACGCCCAGTGACTCTCATATTTGCATTCAAATAGCTCACATGTATGCACACACACATGGGCAGCAACATATTTGGCAGCCTCATCTGTTGTTGTAGACAGCACACACACACACATACACACACATCCAGATATACACAGGGAGAGTTTGGCAGGGATTTGCATTCTGTGAAGAAAATGGAGTCGAGACAGAAATGAAGCAGCGGTGGATGGAAAATGATGGTTCACGTAATGAAGCAACAAGGGACCAAGACTATTTAGCTCTTTTCCTCTGTGTGTGTGTGTGTGTGTGTGTGTGTGTGTGTGGTGTGTGTGTGATGAAGAGAGACAGAGAGAGACAGAGATGTGCATATGGAGAGGAGAGGTGAGACAGAAAGAGATGTAAACAAAGAACAGAGAGACAAGGAAAAGTCGACACAGGGAGAAAAGAAAAGGAGAATTTTAGAGAGGATGAAGAAAAGGAGGGGGGGGGGGTTTCAGTGTCCTGTCTGCAGTTGTGCCGCCGTCCCGTGCAGGACGATGAGCGGGCAGTGACAAGCTTTTCTAAAATGTAAAACACATAAAATGAAGACGGGAGAGAACTGGAGCGCTCGCTTTACATTTCAGCTGCCCGGGAACGGTGCAGCTGCAGTAATGACATGCAATATGGCCGCAATCCATCTGCAGCCTGGATACAGCACATATGTGGAAGCTGTGCTGGGAATATGTGACTGCAGATGTGTGAGTGTGCGTCTAAGGCTGGGGAAAGAAAGGTATGCTGCTCTCTTAAGCAGAAAAAAGAAAGGAAAAAAAACAAACAGGCACTCATCTCAACCTCTGTGCACATACCACCCACTCTCTCACTAACACACACACAGACACACACATATATATACACAGACCTTGTAGAGCTGAGCACCCAAACCACCCACACACTGTGACAGACATGCGCAGTCGCTGTATGAAGCCAGACACACACGTATGCAGCACATAGATCGAGACGTAGCCCAAGCCTGGCATAAGCATGCGCAATACACACACACATACAGGCGCTCAAACACACACAAACATCACAAACTCTCACACACACACAGTTCCACTGTCAAAAGCTCTTTCTAGTGAGGAGGCAGACATTAACATGCCATAAATGGAGATAGAGGGAAGCGAGAGGAGAGGAAAAAAAAGTCTACATACATTAATATGCACACACACACACACATTAAAAACACACCCACACATTGTTTGCCCACAGATGCGCACGCACACACACTCACACACAAAGCTTTGACAAACAGCTCCCAAACCCACCCTGCAACAAAGCACACACTCACAAAAGTACACGCATACATACACACAGCGGTATGCATGCATGCATTCACACCAAATCATCCAAGCGTTCCAGCTACCACCCCACCTCCCCCTCCTCCCCCCTATTCATCCGTCCCTCCTCTCTAGGGAGGCTTAGACTGTCCTCTCCTTCCCTCGCAATCTCATGCCAATTTATTTTTTCCTCATTTAAGGCAGCGCTTATAGAAAAAGCGCAGGAATTACATTGTTTTTTAAAAAGGTAAACAAAAACGTGCAAGTTGTCTAAGCCCCCCTTCACTTCCTCCTTGACCTCCTACAATCCCTTTCACGGTTTCCCTCCATTTCTTCGCTCAGACTTGTTGTATTACAGTCGTCCTAAAAATTCCTCATACCATTCCATTGAAGAAAACGTTAAATTCACAATAGTAATTCAAATGACAATAAAACTAATCATAAATAAAAATCTACAAAAACATAATTTAGTGAAATAAAACATTGCAAAACAAAACTGTCCCAGACCAAATGGAGCACCCTGCTCGTGGACAGTGGCCCAAAATACCTGTCAACAGGTGCAGAAGTCTTAATGAACATTACAGAAAACACCTGATTGCTCTGATTGCATTTAAGTGTTACTCAATAAAAGTTTGGCTTCGGAGCCCCATCATGCTTGTTTACTATTTTTTGTGAGTTTGTTTTTTATATTTCTGTTGAACCACAATACAAAATCATTGTCATGAATTTCGTAAAAATTTTATTTATTATTACTTTTGTGAATTTGAACTTATTTCACTGACAGCTGATTTTTTCCCATCTTTAATGGGAGGGTATGAATAGTTTTGAGGACGACTGTCTCTGTCCTCGGGTACTCGGTTTGATTAGATTGTACCATGTACTTCCAACAACCACCAGTTGGTGTTTAGGTGCTCTTCTACAAGGGTTCTTTTACTAACAGCTATTTTAAAGAAACAAAGAGAAAGGAACATAAACATATTAATATAGAAAAACAAATAGTTTTCTAAACAACTTAACTTAAAATCCAGGTTTTAGAAAGCAGATTTTTATATACATATATATATATATATGTATATATATATATATAACACTGATCTACAAAACAGGTTCAGTTTAGATTAGCAAAAGCTTTTCAGGGATGTTGCAAAACTCTTTATGTGTTTTACTCGAGACAGTCTGCCTCTTCGGCCTTCAACTAGACTGAGGAGATGTAGACTCGAGTGGAAGTCCAAACATCAACTGTGATATTAAACACTTCAACTTTCAGTCCACTTACTGTCCCCAATTTGGACACCATGCAGGCAGTAAGGTGCTAGAGTAATTTCTTCTATCTTAATACCAAAAAAGCAGGCTGAATATAAAAAAAAAGTAGAATAAAAACAAACAGCTACAACACATCAAGTCATTTCGTGTTTGCGTTTTGAAATGTTGATCTTGAAGCGTGGTATTCTGGAGGACTACACATTTGATCCACTGTTTACATTGTTTGTTTTACAGCCACAGTAATCCACTGAAACCATTTGTTTGCTTCCATATTCTTGCCAGAAGGGCTGGGTATTGTTAAAAACCTTACGATTCAATTCAATTGTGATTCTTTGGGTGGTGATTCAATTCGATATCGATTTGATCCAATATTGGTTTAAATGCTTCAATATCTATCCAGTAAGAAGTGGAGACTGTTGTAGATTTTTGAACATATACTGTATTATCATCCCCATGTGAACATATGTGGTATGTCATCTATGTTTTGGGGTAATAAAAAATAGTTGCCATTTTGATATTGTATGATCTAACGTGGCCTTCGTCCATACAAGGTAAATAACATGTGCAGCTCCTCCATTAGTCAGGAGGTGAATTGATTCAGAGGATTTCTTGATTGGACATTGAATTGCATCAATTAATTGATATTTTACACAACCCTAATTGCCAGTAATGCCAATCTAAAAAAGCCCAGCCAATCATCTCATTCTAACATTTAACAGGGAGAAAATTACCCAAGAAACTAAAAAAATTATATTAAGATCTGGGTTTAAGCAGCTTGATGATGTATTCCCTTTACAATTATTAGCTGCTGAAGGCTTGCTGCCATCCCCCTAATGGATCAAATCTGGATTAATGGCATGCACTATCAGCGTATTAACTGACAGGAGCACCTTTAATGTGACTTCTGGGTATTTAGCCAAATCAGCCAAAGCAGACGTCGGATCTCAGTGGATTAACAACAAGAAACCATCAGGCTCGCACTGCTCTCCTCATACCCTTTAAAAAAACACCAACATTTAAAAAATCTTTGAATTAATTATGCAAAGTGGAAGCACAGAATATGAGCATTAAAAAGAGATATCAGTTTGGCGAAAATGGGCTCGTGTTTTTAATGTTGTCCTGTCTTAAGATAGACACTGAAATCTGGCTAAAAACGGGTGCAAATACAATTTGAATTGAATTTGGCATCACATTGGCCCTGGCTACATGATGTTTTTCAATTCAGAATCAATTATTCCAAATTAATTAATTCAGAATTAAATTCTTCTCCCTTGTGTTTACGTGGCAATAATAATTCTGAATTAAAGTTTACATGGAAACCACGCTTATCTATTTCTGCTTTAAATCTGGAGGTTGGGAAGGGTTTTGATTGGAGAGGGGGCAGACGTGATGTGTTTACGTCCATTTATGTCTACCCGGAAGAACACAGACGCAGGTTCCTGCTCCTTTTTGTTTCTGCTACGACATAAAAAACACATACTAAAAGATTTTCCCTGTATTTTGATTGTAGTTTTGTAGCTGCAGCTCAACACAAACATGCTTCTTCTTTCCGCCGGCTGGCACGAGTCCAACGCTTGTTTCACGTGCACTTTGACAAGCACCATTACAACAGGATAAGGGAAGGAGCATCCGCAGAACGACAGGGGGATTATTTTATTCGTAATTAAAAGAGGAAGAAACAAACCATTTAGGTCGGAATGATCACTTTCACTCGGAATTACGGGTTTTCATGGTCTTCTTAAAGCAGAATTAACTTTTATTTGGAATTAAAACTCTCATGTGTACACGGTCATCGGTATTAATGACCAAAATAGCCACAAAGCCATAAGCTAAGCCAGAGACCCTGTTTTAAACCTCACACTGGGCAAAAAGCCTGCTCAAGAGTTTAGCTGATGAGCCGTATGATGGTTTCTGAAGGTCATTTTAAGAAAGAAACAAAAAACGAAGAGCTTCAATCATGCAACAATCAAAAGCAAAAAAACAAATATGATTGGACTCTCAGGGTTGTTTCTATGCCAACATTCTTCTGCTATGTCCATTGTGAAGCATCTTTTTGTTACTAACAGTAAACACCTCATACAAAGACTTAAAATTCAAAACCAACACACAAAAATTTTCAATCAGTGCAGTTTACCATCTTTTTCTTTAGCTTCCAGAAACCCAAATACACTTTAGCTGATTGCTAACACGCTGGACTTCAGCCTCTCAGGTTTGCTTCTGTGTAATACCGCTTTAATTCCCACATTGCTCTGGTGTGCTGTGGCTGATGCAGCTGACAGCACCCAAATGCGTATTAGCGTGTAAGAGTGCTCACCGCACTGATGGGTGAATGAATCGACCAAGCGTGTGTGAAAACACTTTAACTTCCCGCGCTTGCACACAAACTGAGCGTCCATTCAGCACACACCCACACAAACACACAGAGCTGTATATTTCCTGTCATGTTGCACTGCTTGAATTAGCACTTTTGTCAATGCCAGGTGAGCGAACAACCAGGCAGCAAGGCTCAAGGAAACTGTAAACGGCATGGCTGCAGATATTATTTGGGAAAATCAATCTAAGTGTAGGCTGAAATGAATCCTCACACACATGCACACATAAACTAGTCAGTGAGCACATCAGCAGGAACTTATCTATAGACAAATCTTTCCTTCAAATTTTCTTTTTCTTTTCTTTCTTTTTTTTTATTTTTTAGAAAAAAACGGTGGTAAACAAAGATAGAAATTGGACTTATGCTACTATTTTTGTCCTTTTTTTGCATTTTTAAAAAATAAAAACACCCCTCTTCTCCTTCTGACACGTACAAAAACTTAGTTCGATTGTACTCATACCGCAGGAAATAACACAGTGCATTTATCTCACGCAAACTCTTTAACAATCATCAGTAACAAATTTCCTCTCCCTCAGGAGCCTTGGCAAAAATCACAAAAAGGGATAAAAACTAAAAAACTTAAATAAGCTGATCTTTTTTTTAGGTTCTACAAAGTAGGGAAGGCTTGGGTGGGAAAAGTTTAAGTCAAGCAAACCGTAGTTTGTCTCATCTGCCACTACGCTGGCTAACAAATCTCATCGTGCACCATCCAGTCAACATCCTGCTGCCAAAGTCACGACTCACATCAGCAGCATTTCTTTTCAGACCGGTGGATCGGTGTCCCGGCTTACCAGAGGAGGGTTGGCAGGGTCAGGCTGAGGTCCAGGAGATCGTAAACCATGCCAATATACATATCAATATCCATTTCAGCCCCTGACCTCATCAACGCCACACTCTCTGAAAGCTTTCAGTTCCCCGTCCAGATGATATAAAGCAAAAACAATTATCAAAGAAAGAAAGAAAGAAAGAAAGAAAGAAAGAAAGAAAGAAAGAAAGAAAGAAAGGAAGAGGGCTAAGCACGATCTCGCTCAGTCTCCTGTGGCTTACAAAGCTGCAGTTTGGATGCTTCACCACACATACATTCAATATGAAAACAACAGTGTTACCGGAGTTTGGGGGAGGACATGTCACTCTCCTCAAACTGGATTACCCCTACCCACCCCCCCCCCCCTCCCCAGGGAATGTCTGTGATTGATTATGATCATAAGAAAAGGGCCTTAGTGACAAAACACACTTTAAAAACATAAATGCTGAAACAATCACGTTGAAAAGAAGGTTGCAAATGAGTGAAGAGGTGGGGGGGGGCATCTTTTACCTCTTCACTCTGCAACCTCTCCCCACGCCCTTCTGTCTCTTTCCACCAGAAGAACAACGAGGAACGTTCTGGGCTGTGGAGAGCGACAGAAATGCGAACAAACAAAGAAAAGAAAGTTCAACAAACCAAAACAGGTGAAAGAGACGAAACAGACCCCCCCCAACACATCGTAACAAGGGGGGGTGGAGTGATAACTGCCATCAAGACCACAGTGGTCATCGTCCTCGACTCATCACCCCAGAGAAATGCCATTCCTCCTTCCGTCAGTCTGTCCGTTCTACCTATCGGTCCGATCACTCACTCAAAACAAAGTGCTGCCATCTCCTCCTGCCCCCGGGATGGCGTCTGCTGGCATGGCTCCGCTTCCCGCTTCGTTATTGCTGGCAGCCGCCGTAACGGCTTCCAGCGAGGCGGGGTCAAAGCCTTGCTCCGCCCCCAGCACGTCTGCCTCCATCTTCACGCTGTCAGCCAAGAAGGCCGAGTAGGCGTCGCTGTCGGCCATCAGCAGTTTCAGCTTGGGGATCCAGCTCTTGCGGACGACGCGACGGGCGTTGGTGCACATGTCGGCGGCGATGGCGTTCATCTCACTCTCCTTGAAGCTCGGTGCAAAGTTCTGGCAGTAGACTGAGGAGATCAGAGATGATACGAGGGAGGAAAAAGAGGACGGAAGAGACAGACACAGGGAGAAGGATGGTGGTAATTCTGAAGTTCCAAAGCTTTTAGCTTAGCAGGGTGACATCTGGGAAATCTCCAAAAACCCCACAGTATTATTAAAGGTACAATGTGTGAAAAATCCAAAGGTCAATGGCAGAAAATTTTTATATATAATTCAAAACTGTGTTTCTATCGATGTGCAATCGCTTCATTAGAATAGCTGTTATATGTTTATTTTCTTAGAATGAGTCATTAATATCTTCTTGTTGGGGGTGCACATACACGGAGACTGCCATATTTGTGCCTCCCTTTTTTTTTACGGTGTCCCTAAATGGACAAAACATTGTGAGTGAAGTAAGAACACTCTGGACTTTAAAACTGCTGTACCAGCTTTGTTTAATGGGAGTTAGAGCACTGTTTGGGATCAGTAATGCCTTAAAAAGATATCAAAAGTAGTTACTGATAGTAAGGTCATAGCTACACCTGAGACCAGTGGATCCACTCACAGATGAAAACTTTATGTCTGGGAGAATTTTGGCCACTAACGTCCACCGTACATGCTTGGAATATGAAGTCATTTGAAAGAAAACATTGTTTCTTTCAAATACCCATCTTTACCACTTGATGTCAGTAATTTCTTACACACTGTACCTTTAATAATACAACATCTGTCTGTATGGCTCACATTTGACAGCATGCAGCACTCTGTTGTCCAGAGGTTTACGACTGGGGTCGTTGGTTGATGAGCGGATGCCCGTTCCACAGCTGTTTGCCAGGGTGCTCCTAAACCAGAAAAAAAGGAAGAACTTATGAAACTATTCAAGGAAAAATATCTACTGATGACACAAAGGCCCAATCTCAATTCTCGCCCTGAGCCCTTCCCCTTCGTTTTGTGTGTTCACGTGTCTCAATCCTGTTCGGACAGAGGGGCAGGGTAAGTGGTAGGGGTATATACCCCTTCAAACAAAGGGTTTTCCTATGCACACTTAAACGGGTATGACAAATTTACGAATCACCAGCCAGATGGCTGCTGCCGAGTAGGGCTGGGCAATATGGACCAAAAGTCATATTTTGATATATTTAGGCTGAATATCGATATACGATATATATCCCGATATTTTTATCGCAAAGTGAGAGCAAATGTTTTGTTACAGTCAGAGCCAAATATGACATAACAAGTAGTTTAATTTAAACCGACCGGAAAAAATAATGCTCGGCTGTCCAAAGAACGATAAAATGTAAACATACTGTATAATACTGTATATAATAATACTCGCAGATGCAGGTAAGGAACATTACACAGAATTAAATATAACTAACTCTAGTAAGGTTAGCATTTATATACAAAGACAAAACAAACAAACACTGAACTCCGTATGTCAATATGTGCGATATGGTCAAATTCCATATCTCATTTAAAAATATATCAATATATTTTTCATATCAATATATCGCCCAGCCCTACTACCAAGTCTCTAATTTATCTAATTAAAATCTAATTTAATTTTCATTTGTTTATTGATTTTATTAATTTAATGATAAACATAAATAATTCAAGTTGCACCTAAAAGAAATCATGAATGAAAAGGAGCAGAAAGAAGTACAAACTTATATCTGCCCCTTACTCACCGGAAAGAAAGTAAGCTTTTCAGCTCAGAAGACTTTTACAGACATACTTTAAATACACTAAAGAAAACCACACAATATATAAATAAAGGAAAAAAAAATTACACAATGAAACATATTCAGTGCCATATCGCTCATCATGATCTTTTTCAATCTTATTTAAAATGCAAAACAGATTTATTTTCGTTTTATTTATTGAGTTTTATCTCACTATCAAAATTGTTCCATAAACTGACACCTTTAAAATCCAGAAATGTAAATATTTTCTCCACAGATAGAGTTTCAAAATGTATGGCAACCGCTGTACTGTCTAGTTTAATGTTGTTTAAATGTTTAATGGTCATTTTCTTTGTGAAATGAACATGAAAAAAAAATCGCTTGTACTTTGTTGAAGCTTCAGTAAAATAAACGCTGCCAGAAAAAAGAAAAGGAAAATGAGAAAAAGAAAAAAAAGAGAAACAAGAGAGAAAAAAATACAGCACAAGCTGGAAGGGATCACTGTTGACGTAAGCAATTGTTGAGCGGTGTCCCAATATGTAGGGGTGCCTTTCAATCCAACCCCTTGTGACTTCTTTTAAGAGGTAAAAAAGAGAAATAAGATTGGGCTTTAAACTTCTAAATATTCCTTCTTAGACAGATTTTCTTTCACAATGTCGACCCTCAAGAGTTTGTACTCTTTAATAAGCCCTCCCATCATTATTTCAGCTTTTTCTTAGTTTCTTTGCCCAAATATACTTCCCTTTCCTGTTCCCCTGACAGAGTAGTTTCAGGGCAAATTTGCTGTGTCAGCAGAATCAAAAGCAATAAAAGACATGAAAGAAATGCATATAAAAATGATTCAAACCTGTCAAAGAAGGCGGCCAGCAGCCGTCTGAGTAGCACTTTGTGTCGGGTGCCAGCGCTGACGTGACAGTTCATGAGCTGGGCACGGGAGATGAAGACGGAGGTGCCACTCACCAGCTCCAGTTTCTCGGCGGGGTCACCTTCTTCGTAGAGCTTTGGGTGGCAGCGGTTCCCGATCTGACTGATGAGCTCCGCGGGCAATGATGCCAGGTCCTGCCGAGACCGGCCCCCTCTGCCTCCTCGTCCACCCCCAGAGTCGGGGGCCAAGTCTGGCAGAGCCTCCACCCGCTCCCCGACCACTGAGGAGGGAGGATGATGGATGCTTATTCTTATCTTATATGTTGTAACAGGGCCTGGGTTTGATTTAAATTTGACTACAGACGCCCTATTGGAGAAATAAACGTTTTCATGTATATGCGCTTCAAAACTATTTTATGCATATTCTCCAACATTTGGATTTAAAGGTGATAGCTACAACTTTTTCATCAAAACAATAATACATCCACAGAACTTCTGGAAGGGTGCAGAATAAAAGTATTATTTTTACCCAATTTTATAAATTGTAAATTGTCTTGTCTTGCTGAATAATACAAGGCCTTCCCTGAAATAGGTATTTTCTGGATGGGAGGATATGCTGCTCCTCTATTTGTCTGGGCATTGATGGTGCCTTCACAGATGTGGATGCTTCCCAACAGTTTTACACTTTTCCTCAGACCATTTTTAAAAAGGCTGCAAGGTAAACTTCTGGGTGCTGAATAACAGCTGATCTCACATGAAAATGCCAAACTCAGATTTTTAAAATAACACCTGTATTAGATCATCAAAATTGTGGAATATTTTGCCTAAAGAATTAAGAGATCTACCAAATTTACAAATGTTCAAACAAACACTGAAAGCTGGACTGCTCTAATGAGCCCTACATATTTAATTTTTTTAATTTGAATTTTTATGTTTTTCATGGATCTTATGAATGATCATTTTGAGACTGTTTGTATTTTTTGTCTTTATTTCTTACAAATGATTACTGTGAACGTGTTTATCTTGTACTTTGTATTTGTATCTTGTTTCTTTTAAATTGGGACCAAAGGAAGACTAGCGACCACTGTTGGTGGGAGCTAATGGGGATCTCCACAATAAACAAACAAACAAACAAACCTGTAACAACCTTAGAATTATTGCTACTTCGGTGATAATTTAGTTGTCAAACAAGAGTGCTGTGACACAAAGGTGATAACACAGCCATGTGCGCCTTCTCTGATTGGTTGATTGCATATCTGTCAGATGCGAATATTAAAGGATAACTTTCTTTTTTTTCCAACCTGGATCTTATTTCTAGAAGTTTATGCGTGCATTTACCCACCGACTTAAAAATTTCTGTATCACTTTGACTCCTTTGGAACATAATTCGTTGAGTCGCCCCCCAGCTTGCATCCATATAATGGGAGAGACGGGTCAGCCTCTCTTTATCTGCAGAAAAACTCCTTCATTTCACCAATACTTTAAGTAGAATGAACGAATGAATGAGTACTATTGTCCTGTGACTTCAGAGGTTCAAAGTTTTCAGTTTGGTGGTGTCTGGTAGGGATGGGCGATATTTTATCGTGTGCGATATATCGTCAAAGGAATTCCCCACAATAACAATTTGAATTTATCGTTTTTATCGTGACATGACAGTTTATCAGGTTGTGTTTGCAGTTTCTCTACTTTGGTTTTTTTAAATAAGCTCAGTTAGTTTTGCTGTTTGCATCGTTTGCATAAATGTGGAATTGGTACTCTTATTTCAGACTTGTTTGCTTGGTGTCACGACAGTTTTGCAGTACAGGTGCAATACTTGAATGTAATTGATATAGTTTAGTGGCTTCTAGTATTTTGTAGGGCTTCAAGACTGAATTTAGTGACAGATTTATAGTACAAAATATTTTGCTGATAGCTTTTATCGTCACTTATCGTTACCGTGATAAATAAGAGAAATTATCGTGATACATTTTTTAGTCCATATCGCCCATCCCTAGTGTCTGGGTGGTGAGCTGCTCTCTCAGCTAGACTGCAGCAGTGCACAGTGGGGGCGAGCGGTGGCCTGTAGAGTGCAGAGATACTCCCAAAAACTAACCGGGCGCTGACACTGAACTCACAGGACAATAGTACTTGTTCGTTTGTTCATTCTACTTTAAGTATTGGTAAAATGAAGGAGTTTTGCAACAGATGATGCCTTATAGCAGGGATCACAAATACTGGTCCTTGAGGGCTTGTGTCCTGCAAGTATTAGGAGCTGCCCGGCTGCAACACACCTTGTGACGTGTGCAGAGCTTGACATCAAGCTCTGCATAAGTTTGATAATCACCCACTGGTTGGAGTCAGGTGTGTTGCAGCAAGGGAGCTCCGAATAACTGCAGGACACCGGCCCTCGACGACTGGAATTGGTGATCCCTGCCTTATAGAGAGGCTGCCCAGTCTCTTCCATTATATGGATGCTTGCCGAAGGGCGACTCAACAAAATGTCTTCCGAAGGAGTCAAAGTGACACAGAAATTTTACCAGTGAGTAAATGCACGTAGAAACTCCAAGAAATAAGGTCCAGGTTGAAAAAAAGAGAAAGTTTTCCTTTAAGAAAATCAACCCCAGTTCAAAAAAATAAATATCACAAAATCACTAGTTGGAATTTGGTCATTGACGTGAAAGTTCCCATTGACTTGACATTAATTTGATTAAAAACATTGCTGTGCGAATCTTTCAGATGAACTATTCAAAGTAGGTGTGTAAAGGCCTTGAGAGACTCTGCCTCTTTGAAATGCTCTTTTTGTACTCAGTCATGGTGCTGACTAGTTACCTGACCTTAAATAAGCTAACACTTTTGATTAGGGATGTCCAATATTATTGGCTGTTATAATATTGGATAATATTGTTATCAGTTTTTTCAGATCAATATTTTTACTACTGAAATCTTTCGAGATCTCGTTGTTCTGTTACAAAATGCAACAGACTGACTTGCTTTGAAGCTGCTTATAATATGTCTGGTTATAAGTTGTTGGTTAAAGACACACGACGTAACTTTTAGACCTTAAAAATCTGCGTTTCTGACTCGTTTTGATGGCACACCAACATTCATTTTGCGCATTTTCGAGCCGTCACTGCCCAGAGGCGTCCCGGGGCTCAGAAACAGCACTATGTAAGATTCCCATCCGGGACGCGACTGTGACGTTGCAGCCGACTATTGGCTGCAGCACCGCGTCACTCACTAGCAACCGGATGTAAACCAGGGATCAACCCCGCGAGTGTTTTGAACGCCGTTCATGTCGGATTCGGTAAGGAAACATTACAGGAGGAAGAGAGGAAAGGAAGAGAGGAAGGGACAGAACAAGAGTCAAGATAAGACTGTCTTTTACTAGCTGGAGTGAATCACGGTGCAGGTATGATACAAGATGGTTGCTAGTTTAGTCGCCGATAGGGGGCGCGTCACTGAGAAAACTGCTAAAAGTTCCGTTGTGTGTCTTTAAATTACCGAGTTGTCAGAAACATTATAATTAGCCACATGGCTAATACCTGCTAGTATCTGATATCTGGCAGCCACATGTCCAACATGAACTCCTCTGGCTGAGTTAAGGAAATTTTGGGATCTTTGCTCTTGGAGAAGAATATAGTTGTATCTTTAAAAATATGAAAGATACAACCTCACAGTTGTCTGGACACATTGTATTGATTGATGTTGGAAATTAAGAATTGGACAATATCAGATGATGGTAAAAAAAAAAAAAAAACAATATCGAATATCCCTACCTTTGATTAAATGGTAAAATATCAGCTTTTAAATTTGTTGTTTATGTACTGGGGAATAAATATGGGTTTATATGGGCAAATCATTGAATTCTGTTTTGAATTTACATCTTACTCAACGTTCCAACTTCTTTTGAACTTGAGCAGTAAAGCAACCTGCAAACATCATTTCTTTGTTATCAACATTATATTTTTCTTAATGTCCTCCATTCCTGATAAGTTTGCATGGAGAAACTTTACAGGACTTGAGATCAGTGAGAAACTTGTCATGGAAACCCCTGAAATGACTCTGCTATCTTACCTGCTGCCCCGGCATTCAGCATGCTGTACATGGTGTACATGTTGCAGATCTGTCTGTACTGCTCTTCGGCACTCTCATCTGCTATGTCATCCTCTTCCTCGTCGTCATGGTAACTGATAGGTGAGTCGCTAGTGTACATGCTCAGTGTGCCCGGACTCGTGCCCTCAGGGGTCCCGCCACTGTTGTTGTTATTGTTGTGGTTACTGTTGAGTCCAGCTCCTCCCACTGACATGGCGCTGCCGCTGCCCACCGCAGCAGCATTAGCGCCACGCCCAGAGGCGTCCTGTGTTACTGCGTTGGAAGAGGAGGAAGAAGACGAAGAGGAAGAGTAGCGTGCAGCCTTCCTCATTCCACCGCCCCCACCTCCTCCACACCCCTCCCCCATCTCGGTTTCCCCCTCCCATAGCCGCTTGGCCACAGGGGTGCAGACCACAGAGTAGGGTGATCCTTCCTGCTGAGGAGCAAAAAACACTGTTAACGGAACTACCACCACCTGACTCGGCTGCTTTGAACAGCTCATAAAAAGTAAAATCATGATCAAAAATTTGTAACAATGAAGCAAATTCTGCAATGTTTTAAACTTTTAGTAATTGTAATATCTTCTGAAAAAGTTGACTGTTTAAATTTCAAACAGTCATCATGTAACTGAGCTGATCTTGACCCAAACTCGACTACAATCTGTTTTCCAATCTGCTAATAAACAGAACTACATACAAGACTTCTAAAGAAATAGTTCTTTCTACTCACTGATGTTTTCTAACTATTCGGCACACTAACATTAAATCTAACTCAGACAAAGTTCTTCTAATTGCAGAAAAATGAAAAGTGAAGAAAAAGGATCAGAAAGCTTGGCTTTGATTGACTCTAAGGCTGAATGAACAGAAAAAATTGGTTAATAAAATTTTTGCAAACAGGTTTCAACAAAACTTTAGCATTCAAAGGTAACAGTTCAATATAATAAAACCATGTGGTAGACAGGAGGTGGATACTTTGAAGTATCCACCTACTGCTACCTGGGTAGCAGAAAGTAAAAATCCTGTCATGTTTTTGGATCTGCCTGTACATTCAGAACAGGTGTTTTCACTTACGAGCTTAACTGGTAGTAGGCTTTCGGCCTATACAGCTTGGAGTAAGCCAACATGCATAAAGAGGATGATGAGATCAAAATACTCTTTTGCCTAATAATTCTGCACTCCCTGTATCTGCAGAAGAGATGTGTTTATCAAATTCAGCTGGTTTAGTGATTGATCGTAACAACTACTGGACAGGATTTTTACTTTCTAGACCAGGAATGTCCACCTCTGGTAAGGACTTATAGCAGTTACCATTCATTGCCAAATAAACATGTGATACCTGCATATGTAAATCAGAAGTATGCGTATGTGATCATACTTCCTGTTCCAAAGGTGAGGAATAAATACAGTGGGTATGGGAAGTATTCAGATCCCTTTAAACCTTTCACACTTTGTTTCATTGCAGCCTTTTACCAAAATAAAAAAAAGTTCATTTTATTTCTCATTAATGTACACTCAGCACCCCATCTTGACAGAAAAACTGAAATATAGACATTTTTGCAAATTTGTTTAAAAAGAAAAACTGAAATATCACATGGTCATAATTATTCGTACCCTTTCCTCAGTACTGAGTAGAAGCATCCTTTTGAGCTACTACAGCCATGAGTCTTCTTGGGAATGATGCAACAAGTGTTTCACATCTGGATTTGGGATCTTCTGCCATTCTTCCTTGCAGATCATCTCCAGTTCTGTCAGGTTGGATGGTGAACGGTGGTGGACAGCCATTTTCAGGTCTCTCCAGAGATGCTCAGTTGGGTTTAAGTCAGAACTCTGGCTGGGTCAGTCAAGAATGGTCCCAGAGTTGTTCTGAAGCCACTCCTTTGTTATTTTAGCTGTGTGCTGAGGGTCATTGACTACGTTTACATGCCATCAAAATTCGGGTTAAGGTCAATATTCCGGTTTCTGAAAGATCAGGAATAACCCGTTCACATGCATGAGCAGACAGAGTTACTCCTGTATACATGATTACGGAAATCAATTGGAATATCCCGACCCAAACCGCGACGCACGGAAAACGTCATGATGATGGTGGATAATGAACCATCCGGAGCCACTGCGGTAAAGCCAGCCAAGTTTCAGAGTTACAGCCGAAATAACACCGATTGGCTTGACCGCGGATCCGTGAGAGGCGGCGGGCTTGACTGCAGTCCGGAGTGCTGGTACTGACCCACCAGCATTACTTGACGGATCATAGAAGGAGAGAACGTGTCCTGAAAATGCAGCTCGGAGCACATCCACGCTTCCCGTTTCCAGCAGAGTCCCCCGGACAGATGAAGGTCTCAGTCAGGACTGGTGGGAATGGTTGTAATGATGAAGTTAACTGACTCCGGCTGGAGTCAGTGAATTTTCCTGTCACGCCTTCACCAAACTTTGCCAGATGAGTGATGGAGCCCCGCGAAGTAACTGTTTGCACACCAGCTCCTCTCGGGATGCATGTTGCCATGGTGATGTATAAACTAGCAAGCTGTGCAGAGCACTGTCTGATCGCTAGTACAAAATACTCCCTGTAATTTAATCAAAATGCCAAAAATGCTTGCAGATGGAGCATGCGCAGAACACAATTAAATATTCCTTTCAATGAAGATATTCCAATAAGCGTTTACATGACCAAATATTCTGGCCACGGTTAGAAAAGGAGTAACCCAGGGGTAATATTTGGGTTTTTAAAAACCCGAAAATGAGTATATTCAGGTTTTTGCCAGTGTTTACATGGCTGTGCGCAACCGGATTATTGCTAAATTCCGGTTATGAAAGGTTTATGAAAGACTTATTGGCTGCATGTAAATGCAGTGATTGTCTTGTTGGAAGGCGAACCTTCGGTCCAGTCTGAGGTCCTGAGCACTCTGGAAGAGGTTTTCTTCCAGGATATCTCTGTACTTGGCCCCATTAATCTCTCCTTCAGTTGCAACCAGTCATCCTGTCCCTGCAGCTGAAAAACACCCCCATAGCATGATGCTGCCACCACGTTTCACTGTTGGGATGGTATTGGGCAGGTGATGAGCAGTGCCTGGTTTTCTCCACACATACCGCTTAGAATTAACTCCAAAAAGTTCAATCTTGGTCTCATCAGACCAGAAAATCTTATTTCTCACAGTCTGGGAGTCCTTCATGTGTTTTTTGGCAAACTGTATGCGGGCTTTCATATGTCTGCACTGAGGAGAGGCTTCCATCAGGCCACTCTGCCATGTAGCCCCGACTGGTGGAGGCTGCAGTGATAGTTGACTTTGTGGAACTTTCTCCATCTCCCTACTGCATCTCTGGAGCTCAGCCACAGTGATCTTTGGGTTCTTCTTTACTTCTCTCACCAAGGCTCTTCTCCCACGATTGCTCAGTTTAGCTGGACGGCCGGGTCTAGGAAGAGTTCTGGTCGTCCCAAACTTCTTCCATTGAAGGAGTACAAAGGCCACGGTGCTCTTAGGAACCTTTAGTGCTGCAGAAATTCTTTTGTAACCTGGTCCAGATCTGTACCTCGCCACAATTCTGTCTCTGAGCTCCTTGGACAGTTCCTTCAACCTCATGATCCTCATTTGCTCTTACATGCACTGTGAGCTGTAAGGTCTTATATAGACAGGTGCCTTTCCTAATCAAGTCCAATCAGTTTAATTAAACACAGCTCGACTCCAGTGAAGGAGCAGAACCATCTCAAGGAGGATCAGAAGAAATGAACAGCATGTGAGTTAAATATGAGTGTCACTGCAAAGGGTCTGAATACTTATGACCATGTGATATTTCAGTTTTTCATTTTTAATAAATTTGCAAAAATTTCTACATTTCTGTTTTTTTCTGTCAAGATGGAGTGCTGAGTGTGCATTAATGAGAAATAAAATAAAACTTTTTATATTAACAAATGGCTGCAATGAAACAAAGAGTACAAGGTTTAAAGGGAATACTGAATACTTTCCGTACCCACTGTATATTGTTATATCACCTCATCACAAGGTAAATATTTTTAACAAGCAACAAATCAAACTTCTTAATCAAACAAACTTTGTTTCTTGAGTTTCTGTCTGTACTTTAGACATCTAACTCCAACATAGAGGTTTGTCTAAGTAAAGGATTTACAGTGCTTTATGTGCTGCATAAGTCAGTGGGGAAGTTTCAACCTCACACAGACTTTTAGTCTTCAAAAAAAAAACCCAAATATCATCAAATAATCATCCTAAATAATTTAAAAGCATCTTTGAGAAATTAGTTTTTATTCAGATAGATAGTATTTATACAGTTGGATGCAAAAGTTTAGATACCGTCCCATTAAAGAAAAGGCTAAATTCACAATAGCAATAATATTAAAAAAAAGAAAAAAAAAAAAAAGAATATATAAAAATTTGGGGGCAATGTTTAGCTCAACTGGCTGAGCAGCCGCCCCATGTACAAATATGCAGATCTCATGTTGGCTAACGTCCTCAGTGTGGTTGGTTCAGATTTGATTCCTAGCCAGGGACACTTTGCTGCATGTCTCCCTCTGTCCCACTCTCTCTGACCCCCTTTCCTGTCTATCTACTGTCACATGAAGGCCGCAAAAGACTAAAAATTATTTTTAAAAAATTATTAAAACATAATTCAGTCAAGTAAAACATTGATTTTGAATTGTTTTTTGTTTTTTTTAAATAACATAAAAACAAAAAAAACTTGCCCAGACAAATTAGAGCAGCTTGCTCATGAACAGTGGACCAAAATGCCTGTAAACGGGTGCAGAAGTCTGATTGGACTTTACAAAAAACACTTGAGTGCAGTGATTTTCTCAAAGTGTTGCTCAATAAAATTTTAATTTAGGAGCCCGATCATGTTTGTTTTTTTTTGGGGGGGGGGGGGGGGGGGGGGGGGTTGCTGTTGTTGTTTTTTTGTTTGTTTGTTTTCAATGCTTATGCTGAACCGCAATTCAAAATCAATGTCATGATTTTCATAGAATTTTGCTGATTATGACTTCTGTTAATTTAAACTTTTCTAACAAGCATTCTGTTACAGGGACTGTCCCCTTCTGTTATACAGGGTACAGAGAGGCATTTAGGGTCTTTCCAATCAGTGCACTATTTTAAAGGGGAAGTTCGTTTTTTTTTCAATCTGGACCTATTTTCTCGCATGAAATATGTTCATTTACTCACCCAGACAGTTTTGGTGTAACTTGAATTCCTTCGGGAGATATTTAGATCCACTCAAGATCAGCGTATGTCCAATATAATGAAAGTGATGCGGGCACTGTGTAGCCTCTAAATAAGGCATTATCTGCCACAAACTACTTCATTTTACCAATGTATGAAACATACATTGGTATGTACGTAATCGTCTATAAACCAATGTTTACAGACGATTACTTGTTATGGTGTCGCATAATAGTGACGTCATCAAAGCCGCTGCAGTAAAAATGTCTGTATATGTCCATTATATTGGACATACGCTAATATCAAGTGGATCTAAATATCTCCTGAAGGAATTCAAGTTGTACCAAAACTGTCTGGGTGAGTAAATGAATGTATTTCATGCTAGAACATAGGTCCAGATTGAAAAAAAATGAACTTCCCCTTTAAGGGCAATCTGGATATCTTTCATAAAATGTGGCAACCCCTTTTGGACTATCTACCTCAAATCTTAAGTGATATACTTTGCAAAGGAGGGTCACACTTTATTTTCAAATATAACCAGTGTTAAGTCTACTGTATTTCTGCATCCTCTGTGCTGGCCTGTTCTGTTGTTTTGTTTTTTGTTTTATTTGTTATTTGTGTAATAAGTAAATATTCAATAAAATATTATTGTCTCTCTTGCAAATGAGATCTTGGATCTCAATGAGACAACCTGTATAAATAAAGGTGAAATGAAATGAAAATGAAATGGGGAAAAAAAAAGTTTTTAAATTTTTAAAGCCGATTTTTCCATCTTTATTGGAAGGGTATCTAAACTTTTGCACCCCACCGTGTATATGTGTGTACATTAGGGCTGGGACGATTCGTCGACGTAACCGATTACGTCGACGCAAAAAATACGTCGACGCAAAATATGCGTACCGATGCGTCGTCAGACCAAAACAAAGATGGCGGCGCCATGCGACTTCAGACTAAAACAAAGATGGCGGCGCAATCTCCGCGAGTGGCTCTTCCAAGTTTCTAAAGTGTAAGGCAGTGAAGCCCACACTCGTTTATTGAAGGTATAACTATATATTAGGGATGGCGAATCCGAAGCCTAATGTACGTGAGACATGAGACAACTTCCGTGAGATGGACGCCATGTCTTCAGACACGTCAGGCCTGTTTGAGACGGTCAGCATGAAGCACGAGCTCCATCTGCTGGCCGTGCGTTTGAACTACAGCTGATGCCCGGTCACGTTGTCAACCTCATATTAGTGTTTCATCTGTTGGTAATAGTATTGTAATCACTTCCGGGGTAAATAAGAATTTTTAATTTAATTTCCAAGTGATTGGCACCCGTATTAAGCATTAACAGAATAAAGATGAAGATGCACTTTTTCTGGAAGCTAGACCCATGTTCAATATAATGTTCAACTCTGAATGTTTACTTATCTTCATTATCTTTTGTTGGAAAATAATATCTGTCTTAGCTTAAATCCTCCAATTTTACATGATCATATTATTTCAATAATGACTTTTTTAATTATTATTTTCATGTAAATGAAAGAATTAAAAGCCCGTTTTTCAGTCCGCTGTGTTTTCAACATAAATTTTACATTCTGTTGGTTCATGAAAAACTCCATGACAGGCTGCTGCTCCCACTGCCTTTTTATTCATGCTCTTTTTTACATTTTAGATATCTATATCAGCACATATAAATTGCTGTCTGTCAATTTATGAGGAGATAATCGATAATCGAATCGAATCGAGTCGAATTGAACTAAAAAAGTGAATCGTTAGATTAATCGATGCATCGAAAAAATAATCGATAGATTAATCGTTTAACACAGCCCTAGTGTACGTACATATATATGTACATATGTACATCTATATATATATATATATATATATATATATATATATATATATATATATATATATATATATATATATAGTTCAACAGTTTTATTTTTATTCTAGTACGTCAAATTTTGACCACTGAAAAAAAATTATCCTACAGTAATAATAAAAATTACGATACTAACAGTACAATAAAAGACGGTACAGTAAATGTACCAGTATGTGTTTCTCAGTATTCAGGTGCTATCAGTTAAAATTCGTTGACCAAAATTCAGTTTAACGGACTACTACTGACCTTCTAGATAATTAAGGACAGAATAAAAGAAAAACTACTCAAGATGCGCTGCTTCCTATTTACATTAAAAAGAAATCATCCCCTTAATTGTACATCAAAGCAGCATGTGATCTCATCATCTGGAGCCTACCTGCTGCTGCTGTGGAGCTGGCTGAGGTGTAGTGGCTATTTGTTCAGTCTTCACCTTGGACACCAGAGGGAGGGGCGTCAGACACGAAGTGGGCCTTCCTACAGATGCAACGCTGACTCCACCCCCTCCCACTGTCTGAGTGACGGGACTCTGAGGCTCAGAGGACGGGGTCTCTTCAGTGTGGAGACCTTGGGAGTCACAGCTTGGAGAGGAGACCTGCAAGTGAGACCATGAGAAAAAAGATCAAAGTTTTATAAAAAAAAAACCATAAAGTTATCTTTGCTTTTTTTTCCCTTTTCCTTTGGACAATAATAGTAAGAATCAAAGTTATTTAGCAAATGGCTGATATAACAGTAAACAATATAGCAGCAATAGTTAAATGGTTGCAATTTAAAATGGGAAAACAAATATTTTTACATTACATACCCAAACCAGTTAGGAGAGATGACTCAAATAGGTTTCTTCCACAAATTTCTAATAAAATTCATTCCTGCTTCAGTCTGGTACACCAAATGGCAGAGCAGAGTGTTAAAGGGTTATTTATATCCAGGTACAAAACACCTGTTCCTAATACTTGAAATATGTGACAAAAAGGGTTCAGGTATAGCAAGTTTCAAATATATAAGCAGTAAATTGCTGCTATAGTTTATATTATTTGAGCTACTTATCAAAGGAAGATATTCTATCATTATTTTTGTTGTTTGTGAATCATACTGACATTCCAAGTGAAAACTATACAATCATTCTGTAGCACTAACAACATGATGTAATACAGTACATACAACATAACACATTCCTAAGCTGCAAAAAAGTACGTTCTCTTTTAATTCTATTTCTTATATACTTCCCGTTAAACACAATTCTCCCTGCACCCAGAGGAACACTACACTGTAGATCCTGCTGCCTCAGCATAACATGCAGCTTTACTAAGGACATCTTCATCCCTTTCATCAACTGTTTTCACTACTAGACCATCTGGAAGAGGCTGTAGACTAGGGCTGCATGATTCTGGGAAAATATGAATCAACACGTTTGATTTTTCTTTTCTTTTTTGAAAATTGAGATTATTTGGCCCGATTTTCCCCCCACACAAAATGTTAATAATAAATAACATAATTTAACTAATAACTATAATAAGTTGCTATTAGTAATAGTAATAGTAGTAGTACCATAACTGTTGTTGCAGTGACACAAATACAATGCAGCTGATTATTGTTAATGTTGTGAATTTACAAAGGAGGTCCTCTGATGCTAAATGAAGCTTATGGCCACAGCACTGCAGCCTGGTCCAGTGGATGATGATGCTGCTGCTTTTATTTATGCAGTCTATGTTTTTGACTGTCGTCTGATGTGATGCAGGTGAGTTCATTTTCTTTCAGACTCCAAGATGAGAAGGCATGCTTTTACTCCTGTGCTCGGGCCTCGCTAGTGTGGTCTTTAGGGAAAAAGCCGTCTTTAAGCACCGTGGCTTTTAATAGTGGAATTAGATGCTAAAAAAACAACCGCCAAGCTCAAATATGGCTCCATGGTCCGACTGGACCATGAATCAGAAATCACAGAAAAAGACCAATTTCCTACAATTCTGCCTCGACCATTGCCTGCCGCTTATTGTTTATGTCGGGGAGCGCAGGGGATGGAGTACAAGAATACTTCCTCACAGCCAAATGCAAGCATTTCTGGCTACGAGTTCGGTTCAGGTGGGCAATTCAGTTTTTGTCACCCTCCATTTAACCCTCTTGAGGTAAGAGGAAAGAAAGTCTGCAGTGAAGAGTCTTTACTGCAGACTTTCCTCCTGATTTCTTGAACCCTGGAGGCCACAAATTTGAGCCCAAAGCACAAGACTATTGAAGCCACACATTTGAGCCTGCAGACTTTATAAAGTCAAGTAAATATATTTGATCTATAATAGTACTGATGTTTTGGAGATACTGAATAAAAATAGGTGCTAAATATAAGCTATTTTTCATTTCATTGACCATTTAAGAGGCCAGCGTTTTATGGTGGTGGTAGCAACGTCAAATGTGATGCTGTTTCTTCTGACTCCTGCAAGACGGTTTTCTGTGACCAGACAAGAATTCATACATCAACTGTCAAACATTTTGAAGACCTTTCCAATTTTTTAGCAAACTATATTTCTACATTAGTCATTTTTCAAGCATTTTTTTTTATTTCATTGTACAGAAAAATGCCACTTTGGCCATCTGATGTTTGGAAGCATTTCACACATAAGTTTACATTCATGTTTCAATATAATCCAGTTTGTTCAAATTACCCCAAATTTACAGTCAATTTCCAATATTTTTGGCATAAATTCCCATAATTCTCATGGAAAGCTTCCAATTTGATTTTCCAAAATTCCCCTGCTTAACTTTCCATGGAAAGTTTCTGGATATTTACTGGAAATTGGCCGCCCCTTTGCAACCCTATTCTGCGTACTACATACAATTAAGATCCCAAAATAGCCTTAAAACAGCCAGAGTTCATTTTGGACATCTGGCTGCCAGATATCAGATACTAGCAGGTATTAGCCAACATGTCGCTAATTATGATGTTTCTGACAACTTGGTAACTTAACCAACAACTTAAAACCAGACATATTATAAGCAGCTTCAAAGCAAGTTAGTCTGTAACAGCAGCAGCTGCACCGTAGTCACATGACTCTGAAAGGAATGCTGGGAGGTTCTTCCACAATAAAAGGGACTATAGAGCTGCAGCTGACGATTATTTCAATAATCGATTAATCAACCCTTGTAATTGATCGATTAATCGATTAATCAGATAAGCTCTACGTTTTTAAAGATGTGACTGAGATGCAGTGGAGTAATAATGAGTCCAAATTGGAACCAAAGACTGTGGTTGAAACGCAACAAGTCGGTGCTTTACTGCCACCCACTCGTGTCCGGAAATAGTTTATACAGACTGGAAGTAGGGCTGGGCGATATTGAATTTTAGTAATATCCCGATATTTTTATGGCATGTCACGATACACGATATATATTTCGATATCTTACCTTAGCCTTGAATTAATACTTTGATGCATATAATCACATTCGTAAGAATATTCTGTGTCTGTATTAAACATTACTGTTCATACTGCATTAATATTTGCTGATTTTAAACATTCATGTCAAAAGGGTGAAATCATAACTAAACAAATGATCAAAACTGTATTGAACAGTTAAAGCAGTGCAGCAAACATCATGTAATTTAAAAAAAAGTGCCTACGACTACTGTTGTGCCTTTTGGTAAAAGAAACAGATAATTAGTCCATGGTGTGAATTATTTTCATTAAAAAAGGGAATAAATAAGTTGATAGTTACTAAAAGTAAGTTATTTCATGCAAAAAAAAAAAAAACAGTTAAAATGTTTGGATTTCAGATCTAATCAGTGTGATACATCTTCTTCTTAAAAAGATCTTTGTTAAAACGTATGCTCAGTTATGTGAGCGAGTGCTCACATCTTAACAAGGATCTTTGTTGTTTTTTCTCCGACAATGTTGTGAGCGAGTTATCTGAGAAAGCAGTGAGAAAACAACTCGTCAAATATGTTCTACACGCGTGAGCCTCAGAAAACTTCAATCTTTGTAATTATTGTGCTGAGTATGTGTGATAATTACAGTAGTTAGTTGGTTGAAATTCTTCATCCTCCATTTCTTTATAACTCGCGCTGCTGCAGCAACCTGAGCTCTGCCAGAGAAGCTGCTACTGCCGGACACATGACGTAGCACGTAGCACACGTGATGTACCCAACTAGGAGCGCTTGTCTGTCCTAACCGGAAGTAGTTTATACAGACCGGAAGCAATGCGTGAAGCGGGACTTTCAAAAGTTAAATGAAGCATCGATTACTAAAATATCAAAATTGATCATTTTTTCTAATCGAATAATTTGATCAATTGACCTATGGCTAAGCCACGCCCCCTGCACTCACTCGGACAAACAAACATTTGGTGACAGGCGCTATGTGACATCTCGGGATATGACAGCTGTCAACACGGACAGCAGACGTGTGATCAGACAGAGAGACCATGACGAGATAAATTAAAAAACATAAAAACAAGACAAACAAACAAAATGAAATTGTTCACAAGTCTTAAACTGGGAGTAGAAATCAGCCTGTGAGTCTCTGGAATGTGACTAGTGTCCCTCAGTTTCTTGCACAAACTGCTGCACGGCTGCTGTTGTGCCAAAAAGTGATCATCTGACAAAAACTGATCAAACAGCCACGGAAGCGGAGCAGTCTGGCTGCAGCTTGGAAGCCAGAGGCGTGTCGTTATCGACGTTACTACACGACACCTGTACTGCACGACAGCGTCTTATGTACCGTTACCACGTACCAAAACTAGCATGTTTAGCTAGCGTTAGCCAACTTAAACTAACGTTAGGGAAGGTAACTTCATATTTCTTTCAAGCAAAGTGACAACATGTGCCTCAAATACGATGTTCCCTTACCTTAGAACAGATGTAGACATCCTTGTTCATTTTATCCACGTTCAGTCGATGTTGTGGTCTGCTGCATAACTTTGGCTTGATGTGACTTGGTAAAAGGCAAAAAATACACCCCGTCGCCCAGCCTCTTAGGATACCTAGTGTCGGAGTTGCATGTACCCCATGCACACCGTTTGACCATTTTAAACTAAAAAGAACACATAAAAATGAACAAAAACGGACTAACTTCAATGCATTTCAATGGACGTTCAAGCAGAGAATGTCCGAGTGTGTGGGATAGCTGTGCGCACCGTGATTGGCTCATCGCGTTTGGGGGCGTGGTTTAGCCATAGGTCAATTGTTTCAGCCCTAAGGGACTAATACATGCTGGAGCGGTGCTAATGGAACAAAATCTTGTAAGACCTTGTTGCTCCACTACGAAATCTCTTGAGATTTCGTAAGAAACATATCTGTCCGAAAAAAGCAAGACCAATATTTTCCGAAATCACATTTTAATGCCAATATCGGACATAGATCCAACAAATACTGCACTTGAAAATTCAGAAATAACTTCCACCCAACAGCCAACACTAAACTACTCATCCCAACTCCAACCCTATAATTTAACCAGTTTGTGTTCATGTGAGTGAACTGTGTTTGGGTTTTTTTTTTCTTCTTTCTTCTAAAGAGAAACAGCAAATTTTTTTATAAGTCAACATGATAAAAATGGGATTAGTTTCCATTCTATAACAAGTGAAATCTGCATGTGGACGTGTGAAGTGGAACTTTAACAGAAACAGAACAGATTTGCTCATTGATATGCAGATTTATGCAGCCAGACACTCCAAAGCTAATCAGATCATGCGCTAATATAGATGAGACCTGTAGTGTCACCAAGATGTTTCAATTATTCTTAAGTCATAACTGCTTGTCAACAAACACAGTCACCCACATAATGTCCTAATGTCACACAATGGAATTACTCAGGGCGCCAGTAGAGAAAGGTCTGCCTGTTTGTGTCTGTTTGCTTGGATCACAGAAGTCTCCTTATGAGAATATTACCCTGTATTATATCATACAGTTATCAGCTTACCTTGAGGAAAAACTCTGTGCCTTTCTCCATAATCTGCTGTATCTGGAGGAAGCCAGCGGTGTACATGAGCAGAAATTGGTCTCCAACATTCATGCTGAGGCGTCCCGTGTAGCAGAAGGCCAGGATCTGCTGGAAGCTCTGTGGTTGCACAGCCGGAGGCAGCTCCACCACAGAGCTCTTCCCGCCAGCGTTGAACAGATCCCGGAAGTAGGAGCTGCTGGCTGCCAGCACTGCACGATGGGCCTGAGGGGTAAACAAGCGGGGAAATGTGAGTCATCAAGGTTTAAAATCACAAAGATTTTGATGCAATACATTATGCGGTATGTAAAGGGTTAGGATTGTGAAGTGCAGGTTTTACCTGAGAAAACACAATGAAAATATTTTAGTATTTACTCAGTATGTAAACCAAAGTGGCAGACTGGGTATATCTCAGCAATTAATCATTTTAACAGCTGACTTCACTTTGATGGGGTTTTTCTGAAACAACAATGGAAACAAATTAATTTTGAAAGTATTTTATTTTCTACAAGGTTGTAAACAACTCTCTCATTGTACTGCAGGAGCTTTGTCTGTCTAAAGGAAATTGTTTCAGAGATTTTGAGCTTTGTTCAGATCCAACTTTTTCAAACCTAAGCTGTGTTGCTATGTCTTTTTTTAAAAAAATAGGCACTTTTTTTGCAACCCTTCCAAACACACATATTTTTCAGCCTTTTTTAAACTGTAGTTGTGAATTTAAACTAAGGATGCACGATATTGGAATTTTGGCAGATATCTGATATGCCGATATTCTAAAACTCGTGGCCAAAAACCAGTGTCCATACCGATATTAAGGCTGAAAGGAAAAAGCAGTCATTGCAAATAGCAGTTTTGTTTTTGCTTTGAAAAATAGGGGTGGGAAAAATATTGATACACAAAAATATCGCGATATTTTCATATGCCAATATCAAATCGATATTCAAAAACGTGGTATCAATTTATTTTACTTACAAATCTTGCAAATTTCATTGTTCTGTTACAAACTCTCATGATATTTCGTAAATTTTCACAACAGAACGATGAAAAATTGCTAGATTTCGTTAGAAAAATAGATAGATAACCCTTTTTAATGTCAACATGATATCATCTCATTAAAATTTCACAAAATTGTTGTGAATTCTCGCCTGATTTCGTAACAGAACAATGAAATATCTCAAGATTTCGTCAGTGAAAGATCTATACCACGTTTTTAAATGTCAATATGATATCAGCATATGAAAATATTGCACAATTTTTGTGAATTGTCACGAGATTTCATAACAGAATGATGAAATATCGCAAAATTTCATTAGTAAAATAGATCGATACTGCATTTTTAATGATATCAGCATATAAAAATAGTGCAATATTTCAGTGTATCGATATTTTTCCCACTCCTGGTCTTTAAAAGTTTTCAAGTCTGTTAAAAAGAAGTTTTTGAAGAAGAAGAAGCAGTTTACTTTAGAAACAGTGGGCTGATCGGTTAAATATCAGTGGGGTGGCCAAGGTCCGATACTCTGTTTTAAGGCCAATATAAGGCGATTATATTGTGCATCCCTAATTTAAATATTTAATATAATAACTGAGATCTGTAGAGTCTGAGATATAGCTCGTTTGTTTGTTTTTTACTGAGTAATGCATGGTCTGGCTTCAGAGTGAACTCTTCTCCTGGGGAAATTGGCAGCTGTTTTGAATGTTTTCCTTGAGTAAATAATAATTTTCATTACACAATAATAGACTCAAATTGATTGTAAATGCTTTTACAACCTCTCCTAAATTGATGGGGCAGCAACAACTGCTTCTCTTAACCCTCATAGCTTCTTAAGCTTTCTGAAGGGGTAGTGAGTGACCTTTTATGTTGTAACCTTTTTTCTACTAATGCAAATAGCATAAAACTTGGTCAAGGTGTGTATTTTGGCTTGACTCATGATATTCTAGAAGATGGGCTGCCTAACTTTTTTTCTAAGGTCTTTAACTAAAATATACCTCATTTCCTCCTTAGTGCCAATCCGTGCCACATTGACTTGCATTGAAAATTACCTTTCTATAATCAAATGCCATTTCAGAATAAATTTTAAGGATAACATTTTTTCACTTCACACACTTGCTCTACACTTCAATGATTTAGTTTGAACTGTTTTCCATGACATAAGACCATTTACTCAAAAGGGGCCCCGCTTTTTACCTTAGTGATGAAAAAAACCCATAGACTTCAATGTTATTTCAGCAAATCAGAGTCCTTCAAAAACTCAAAAATGCTTAACACATCCAATGAAGTAAAAAATCTTTTTTTCTTCTTTCATGTTAGGTTATTTGCGCGTGAAAGGGTCTCAAATTTGTAATTTTAGAGTTGTTTTTTTTTTTTCAAGCATTTTGATCAGTCAGATCACATGCATAAAAAACAGCTAATTATTTAGCTCAGTCTTTTGCAGGGAATTTAGTTCCCTCTCTGTAATGCACTGCCAATCCTGTTCAAACTGCAGTTTTTCCCATATTTTTTTGCATTTTATCATGAAACAACTTCCCATTGAGCTTTTTTAATTTTGGTTGCTATAATCTATGCTTAGGTCTGCTCTGTGTACCTAATAATAACCTGCCACCTACAGGCTAGTTTTTACTTATTATAACCCACTTTTCAGTTTTAGGCAATGGGAGCATTGTGTGTACAAACTGGAACTTAAAGGGTTAAAATTTTGAAACTTTTTGAATTTTTTTTGGTATTGATGGTTAGGCCAGAAGTCAGTGATGACAGCCATGAAAAAAAAAAAAATCAGCTTTTAATTTTTACACAGTATTTACAGGCCATTGGCCAGTCCGTGCCCTTAACCCTCTAGGCGCCAAAGTCGCAATATTGCGACAGGCGACTTTACTGAATATAACAGACCTTATCTTTAAATCTATAGCCTTGTACTGTTACTGCTTGGTTTTACTACATCGCCAAGACATACAGCCTTAGTTCTGACACCATTTTTGAGTGTGTTTATATGGAAAAAATCAGAGAAATAAAGGTTTGAAACCCGACTCCCGCTCTATGCGCGCGAAGCTGCAGGAGCGCGGGAGAGAGAAAGAAAAGGCGGAAGCAGCATCGTGTTGGAAACAGTGAGAGACAGATCGCGACTTTTAGAATAAAAAACTAAACTTCCAGAGGCCTTTACAGTGCAGACGAGGTGCAGCACTGATCTCTGCTGATCAGGATTAGAAGGGGACGATCATGCCTCGTCAGAGACGAGTGACTGACGTCGCAGCGCGCGCTGCCGCACTCGCGCCGCACAAACTGTCAGAAACACCCCGATGACGGTGAAAGTTTCTCTGCCGCGGTGATGGGAGAAAGAAAGAGGGATGTGTGGGCAGAAGAGGGGATAATCAGAATAGGGGAGTTATTGATGACGGCTGGGAATGTTTGAGAGTTTAGGAAGTTTTCCATGAATGGATGAAAGACATTGACGAGCCTGTGTGGGATATCGCGGACACGAGGATCTCACAGATGCTCGTGCATGTGATTTTCTGTCTCTGTTTTTAGATGAGGATTTCTGGAACCTCATCACAAATGAAAGATATGCTCACCAGTACCTACACACACACTAACTCCAGCCAAACCCCAGATTTCATGGCTGGTATGATGGTGTGAGGGGTCAGCTAGGTTATGACAAATTATAAATCTATAATAACAAAAAAGGGGAGAAAAAAAGCATAAAAACATAATTTTACCTGTTGATATATAAATTATATTAGAAAATGTACTCCTGTCAGATTTCTGTTCATTTATTCTGAGGATGAGAGGATGAAAAGGGATCAGTGAAAAAATGAAAAAATAAATCTACTGTGTAAATATGTTCAGAATTCTGTTTTACTGAGTTTTACCTGCTGATATACAAATTATTTTAGCAAAGTTACTCCAATCAAACTCATGTTTCTTTATTTAGAGCATAATATGACAGTATAATTTTTTTTCCTTTGTATAAATATGTTCAAAAATCTGTTTTTTTACTGAAAGTTACACAATCCAATATGGCCGCTACCTGATGACATCACAATATGCAAATTAGATGTGTAAATTTACTCCCATCATAAACTTTAGGTCATAATGAATATTTTTCTCATTTACATAATGGATCTATCTCTCACCACCCCCAAGCTACAGCATTTTGAAATCTTAAAGTCCAAATCGAATATTTTCCTAAATAAACTCTGGCGCCTAGAGGGTTAAGAAGCTTAACGTAACTTTTTTTAAAAAACCACTGTAACACAAATAGTATAGATGCATCAAAAAACATTTTTATACCTTTTTTAAATACTCCAGGGCTCTGATAATCCTGCAATAAAAATTATTTTTTTGCATTAATCACATTTATCTTAACCCCATTTTCAGTTTTTGGAAGTTGGAGCAGCGTGTATGCAAAGTGGAATTTAAAGGGTTAAAATTTTATAACTCATTGATTTTTTTATATTGATGGTTAGGCCAGAAGTCTGTGATGACAGCCATGAAAGAAAATGGCAACTTTTCATTTTTAGATAATATTTACAGGCCATTAATGGACATTGGCCAGTGTGTGCCCTTAAGAAGCTTAACGTAACTTTTTCTTAGGGAGGCATGAGGGTTAATCCATTTTCAGACATGAAGTATGTAAAATTAATGGTTTAATCAAACTATTAAAGCAGTGGGAACAATTATTTAGCCAGTGGTAAGTTTCCTGTTAATGTCTGCCACGCCTGTGAAAGTGACAGAAAGGGCTTTTATTTAATATTCACCTTGAGTTTGGACACTACATCGAGTGACTGTCTCAGAAAATTAGAATTCATGATATTCTAATATTTTGAGATAGGATACGAACTGTCTCAGAAAATTTGAATATTGTGATAAAGTTCTTTATTTTCTGTAATACAATGAAAAAAAACTGATTTTTTTTTAATATTGCTGATTATGGCATACAGCTTAAGAAAACTCAATTATCCTATCTGAAAATATTACAATATCATTCTAATTTTCTGAGACAGTCCTGTAATCACATAGTCTTTATTGAATCACAGAACCTGTAAGAAAACCGTAGAAGATTCATGACTCTTGGTAAGTGAGACCAGTACTGAACAATTTGGTGCCCTAGGCATGATTTTAGCTGGAGCCTCATTTTATCGCCGATAATCTCATAATCAGTCCTCATACACTTCCGCAGAAGCTGTATACAGTTGTTCTCAAAATCATTCACACCCTCAAATTGAAGAAGGAAAATAAAATCAGCTGTCAGTGAAATAAGATGAAATTGACAAAAGAAATAATAGATAAAAATACTACGAAAATCATAACATTGATTTTGAATTGTGGTTTGAAAGAAGTGTTAAAAACAAACACACAAAAAATAAAAAGTAAACAATCATGATGGGGCTCTGAAGCTAAAAATTTTGTTGAGCAACACTTTGAGGCAATCAGGTGTTTTCTCTAATGTTCAAAAAGACTTCTACACCTGATGACAGGTATTTCTGTCCACTGTTCATGGGAAAGGCGCTCTAATGTGTCTGGGACAGTTTTGTTTGTTTTTTATTATTATTATTATTTCCTACCACAATTAAAAACAATATTCAATTTCACTAAATTATAATTTTGTAAATTTTTATTTATTATTGGTTTCTTTAGTTTCTAGTTATCTGAATTGCTATTGTAAATTTAACCTTTTCTTTAATTCGTGGGTATGAATAACTTTGAGAACAACTGTATGCCAAGATTACCTTTCTTTCAAATTAAAAATGACAGATTAAATAAATCTGAAGAAACAAGTGACGCAACATAAAATATCATTTTAAATAAGGTATTGTGTAAAGATAATGTTCTTGTATGCAAAATTGAAATACTGAACATGAAAACAAGTGAGATCATCTGATTTGAACTGGCGTAGACATAACACACACTAACAACAGCTCAGAGTATTATAAAGAGAAAACAGAGACCTCCTGATACATCACTATTTACAGTGATTCCACCAGATGAAGCGTCTACATGTTGACTGTAATAAACTCCTCAGCAACATCTCAACAAACCCACTTTACAGTCTGACTCTTCGAAGACTTCCTGGATGCAAAGTTGTTTATCTCATCATCTAACAGCTGTGTTGTGACAATATGGTTGTTGCTTATGATGGAAATCCGTCTGAGACGTTCGTGTACCGTAGTAGATCTGATAGGGTGAATAAACTGGAGCTCGGATTGTCTTAGCGGTGGGAAAATTGGATAAAAAAAAAAATCTAATCAGGATTTTTGTTCCTTTTTTTTTCTTTTTTTTTGTCAAATTTAAATGCTTCATTTTAGTCTATTGTTACAAGTTGAGTGTAAGAAGGTTACATATCTTTGGCAGCAGAGGGGAAATCGTTTTTCTTCAAACAACAAATAACATGAGACTACATATATTTCTTGAAAAAAATATTAAACAGAGGCAGAAAATGGCAGAAAACTTGGTCTGGTGTTATAAAGCTAAACTAAATATCACAAAGATTGGCAAAATCGAACAATCGTAGTTTATATCAGGCTGTCATCCAAAAAATAGTTCAGAATCCAATCAGGAGAAAAGCATATCGTCCCAGCCAAAGTCTTTTTTGATGATGTTCTTGTTGACCACACACTAAACGGTAGTTTTTGAGACCGGTCTCGACACCACTTTTTAACGGTCTTGGTCTTGTCGTGGCCTCGGCAGTCTTTGGTCTTGGTCTTGGTCTCTCGGTCTCGCAATGTCTCAGACTGGCCGAGCAGTCTCAAAGGGATTTATATCCTACAATAGACCTTTTTCACAAAAAACGGATGTACGTAATGAATCTTGTCTTCCTGTGAGGGCCAGACTTCAGTCAAACGTCAAAAATGGATCATGTTTCCACTCTGGATATTATATTTGAGCCCATTTACTCGACTCTGCCTCGATCTGAAGAACCAGAAGTTTTGTCTGCATTGTTTCGATCATGTGACCAACGATGCATCGTTTTGTCATCTGCACATGTCAAGCTGCTCCCGGGATTTTAAAGAGAGGGAGTTTGTTAATATACCAAGCTTTAAATGTAATTCAATCACGTCCGAAACTGAATGTTTTTAGAGGAGGTTTGGCTAGCGGTTATTCATTATTTCTGATATCAGAAAGCATCAGATTAGAATGAAATTTGCAGAGCCGCTCTGATGACATTGACAGGAAATAAAACGTGACCATGCAGGTGTTATTAATGCATCCAGTAAATGCATAATGTCCGCAAATTAACGTATTAATGTCCAAAATTAACGCCTGTGCTGAAATAATGCTTTTTTCTTTTTAAAGATTTCACATAGGTTTGGTCAAACTTCCCTGATCACTTTCATTTCATGCCTCGTCTCAGCCTCTCATTATAACATACGCAAGAACATTAATCCACGGCTACAAAGCAGCATCATGTGCTGCTGTTCAACACAGTCCACCATGGAGATCCCACAGATGACAGCAGCCACGACTACACACAACAGTTAAGCCATCTCCATGCATGCAAGGACAAAAATACAAAACTCTTTTCTTCTTTAACACTGATGGATGAAAACAGTAACTCAGGACTGAGGCAAGAGTTGAGGACATGATTTTATTTTATTTATTTATCTATTCTATTTTATTTTTGCTCTCTGACCGTATCAAATGTTAACAGCAGGGATCGATACGGTCACATTCAGTATAACAGTCTGTGCTCACGGCTGTCGTGTTAAAATGACTCGGCGTTTTATGATGCTTCGGTTTTTCCGTCCCTATTAATGTCTATCATCAATGGATGTTGAAAACTCCTGGAAATGGATGTTGGACTGCTTCAGAAAAGAAAAGAAAAACAGCCTGGTGCGCTGCAGTGACTTGACTTTCCAGCATGAGACATGGTTGTCGGAAGTAAAGATCCTCGCCTGTTGCGTATTTCCGGTCAAAAAGCAAGTGTGTGAAAAAGGTCTATATCCAGGCAGGCAGTTTATCTCATTTTTATATATACGCCCCCTTCAAGTACCAATCAAGTTCCAAATAATGCAATCACATATTAATCCTAAGCAGCTGAACCCAGTATGGTGCTTAGGTTCTACAACTCATGCAAAATGGCAAAAAAAACTATTTATTTATTTATTTTTTGGGTCTAGGTCTCGAGCTGAACTAGTCTTTGGTCTTGACTCAACCTGTCTTGGTCTTGATGCTCTCTGGTCTTGGGAGTGTCTTGGTCTCAGTTTAGGCAGTCTTGACTACAAGTCTACTACAAGGTGACATCATCGGTCAGTATTGTCATTACAAACCTGGATGCGCCACTTCCCTCCTCACTCTCTCACCTCCCCAGCCTCCAGGTCAGGCGAGGAGGTCATCATCTTCATAAAATATTGTAGCCTCTTATATTCTTTTAATTGGATTTGTCTAATTATTATTCATGTGGAAAAGGAATGGATAACAAATAAGCATTTGTGACCGCCTGGGTCACCTATGCCCACAGCCAACCCTGAGTGAGCCTTGTGGAAACTGCAAAAGACGAGCTGGAGGCAATTTTTCTTTACAACACAACCATGCCATTTATTTAACAATAACTAGGACGACAACGACAAACTCTCACGTGGCGTAACCCGTGGGAACAAAAAACACTCTGAGAAAAGCTGTATTTAAAGACACAGTAAACGTTGGCTCGTAGACAGTTTTAAGTGCAGGAGAATGGCACATAAAGGAAAATCAGCCTGATCAGCGATTATTACTGTCCATAGGGAATTATGTATGCCCATATAATCCACTACAGCCTCAACATTTGTAAAATAAGACTTAAATTCCTCCAGATTTGCTCACATATGAGCAACTGGGTGGGCAGCAGTTTTTGCTTCCCTTCATCCTCACACAAATTTTAGATAATCCAGTCAAATCTAATATACTGTACGTTCATTTAGTGCTGTCACGGTACTCGGTGCTTCGGTACCAAGTCGGTACCAGCATTACTGTTGTACTTTTTACTGCCGGTACCTTTATTTTCATGGTACCGGAGGTACCAGGCATGCTAGTGGTGTCTAGGGCTGCATGATTCTGGGAAAAATGTGAATCACAATTTTTTTTTGCTTAAAATTGAGATCACGATTCTCTGGCATGATTTTTTTCCATTTAACCTTGTGACCAGCTACAGGCTGTCCTCCGTATCAACTCTCGTCTCGCTCACTCCTTTAAAAAACCAGCTAACTGCAGGTGGGCTTGCTCCACTGTTGTAAAGACGCTTTACCATTGGTTAGGGGGTGGGGAGGCAACAACGGTGCTGCGTTTGAGGGTGTTTGAAAAAAATCTGGGAAGAATGGAAACTTTTATTTGTGATGCAGCTCGTGATTAGCTCATGATTAGCTTGTGATTAAAAATGCTTCAGAATCGTTGTGGGTAAAAATGAGATCACATGTATGTGTGAATCGAGATCGCAATTTTTTTAACGATTAATTACGCAGCCCTAGTGGTGTTCATCCACCAAAAAGTTTAGCGCAAAGGTGTCTCCTCAGAGTGCAGCGGGGCAGCTGCTCCGCCTCCTCTCGTTCGTGAAAAAAAAAGGAACAAGGAGCCATATATGGGCATGTTTCCCCTTCAATCATTTAGGAGTGGCGGACCGCCATTACTAATTCCAGCCGTCATCCCATACGTGTCGCACTCCAGCCGCTCCGCGTCCTCGCTCCAACCTGCACATGGCATCATCCCACTGCAGCTGTCAGACATCCCCGCATCTCTGCACGCTGTAAACACGCTAGCCGTATCAAAACCGCGGCGCAACTGGAATTCGGCGTGCCTGAATCGGCCATAAGGCTTTGAAGATAATAGTTAAACTTTATAAATAGTATTCTCGGAGGATGATCCATCACCGTCATGTACGTGAATCAATACGCCGTTGCCTAAAACTGCTTCACTCCAAGTGTGCTCACACGTGTGTGCGGTTATCTTTTGTCCAATGATTTAAGTTGTCTTTGTTGTTTGTTGTTCATTATATAAAAATGTTTATATCTGTGTCTGCTGGCATCTTCAGTGCTGATGAAAGCATTGAACACAATGTTGTTTGCTTTCTTTCAAATACATGAAGGCTTCATGCCATTACAGACCCACTTTATTATTGTATTTATGTTTTTATTAATTTGTTCATGAAACTTTGTTTATCATAATAAGAAAGGCAAGTTTTCTGTAAATACTTGAAGGCAAAACGCCCGTGCAGGAAGATTGTATTTATCTGTTCAGGTTTCTAGTTGTAGAGAGGGGAATAATTGAATAAAAGTGGATTATTACAATTTTTTGCTTATTTTTATTATCTTATTTAACCCTGGTATCGAATTCGGTATTGTGGAAATTCACTAATATTTTTTACTGAATACTGAATTTCTGGTATTGTGACAACACTGCGTTCATTCACCAATAAAGTAATAAATGAATATAATAATAATAATAAAAGTATGACCTTAAAGGCATGCCCCTTGACAACCACTGAGACGTCACAGTAGAGGCCCTGCAGCCGCTGTTCGTTCAGGCACTCCAGGACATTGTTGCCAAAGTTAGGGATCGCCATCTGCAGCGTCTGAGCCATAACGCTCTGCCCAGCACCACAGGGTCTGTGGGAAACAGAGAGGTAAAAGTTATTCCAGGAAAACAGGTTCACTGAAAGATTATAGAGAGCAGAGCTGTAAGATGAAAGATGAGAAAGACTGAGAGAATGAGGAAGAATGGGGAGCACAGATAAAGGGATGCTGGGAATAAGTGAGGAGAGTAGAATGATGAATAACTAAATGATTAAATACGAGTGAAGTGATTAAAAACGAGACAGCAAGAAAAGAAAGAGCAACGGAACAAGAGAAAACAATAAAAAAGAGTTATGAGACAGATCAGAGAGCAAAAAGTTTTACAAACAAGACAGATATCTGAATGGAATACGGCTTAAAATAAAGCAAAAGGGTAAGAGAAGTGTATGATGATTAATTAAGTATTTGGTAAACAATTCAACACTCTTAACTTCCAAATGAAAGAGAATTTTGGACCACCACCAGTTACATAAGCCTTTATCTTCTTCCTACGCCCGTTTCATTACATCTAATTCACAGTTAATAAACAGTTTGGTGGTTTTTGCCCTACTTTGTTACTTTTTTGTCACTCCCTCTCAGTCAAAACACAGCCGCTTACATAACTCATCTATTTCACTTGAATTCTTCACCATCCAACAAAGACGCCTGTGATCAAAAGAAGGGAAACTGTCAAACTTTCAACAAAAAATAAATAAATAAAGAGGGAATGGATCAGAATTTTTTTTTTCCCAAGACTGGATGCATCACTTTTGAATGGACCCTTTTTTTTCTATTTATAAATGTACATCGCAGAAATACGGCATCTCTCATGCCAAGTATGATGCAGCAGAAGTAAACAGATGAGAACTCAGAGGTGAGTCGCAAGTCTGCTGAACAAATACATTATATGCAAGATTGTGGCCTCCAAGCGATGGATGCTGGCCAAGCATAGCTGACACCGATGAGTATTTGGAGCAAAGCTTGTAATGAGTAGACGATGATACGCTCCATCCTACCCTGGCTACAGCCCAAAACAGCCCACTAATCTGAGCAATATTTAACAGATTAGCCTTGTTCCTCCACTGGGAGAAAGACTCGCAGAGAAAACCCGGTAACCTAAAGAGTAAAGCTTCAAAATTACCTGCAGCTCTACTCATAAATTCTACTGTACAAACACTGATGCAGCTGTGGAGGCAAGAGCTCACAGAGGAGGATGTCAATTTTAGATCAAGTTGTTTGTCAATAAAAATATATTTTTGCTGTAGTCTCTCAATCCCCACAAAAAAAAATCCATATTGGAAATATTTGTGTATTTACAAAAACAAACAAATTTTAAAAGGTAAGACATTGAGTAAAAAAATGTAAATATAAACAAAATAAAATGATTTGCAAATCTCATAAACCCCAAATTTTACTCACAATAGAACATGGAAAGCATGTCAATCGTTGAAAATGAGACATATCTAGAGATGCACGATAAACTTTTTTTGTAACTGATACCAATAACTGATGAATTTGAGTTCCTACAGGCCGATACCGATAACTGACATCATACATAACTAATCATGACATCAAAACTATTAACAAAACCAAAAAGACTTGACCAGCTTAAACCTGGGGTTTTAAAATTTGGCACATCCAATCTTGAAAATTCCAACTGCAGGGGGTATCTAGTGTCTAAAATAAGAAGGGCAAGTGGTTTGGAAGCAGCTTGGGGTTGGCCTGATAATTATCGTGCACCCCTAACTATATCACAACAAATATGACCTTATCTTAAAGGGGCTAAAGGGGATTTCTCACTGCTAGATGTGCTGTTGCGCATTGTGAGAAGAGACCAAAACAGTGTGTAATGATTGACAGTTTTTGTCAGTTTCATACTCTACCAAAAGCGAGCTTTTTTTTTTTTCTCTGGTTCTCGAGGCAACTCGAGGACCTGGTTATTGTGCGACTGGTCGGAGATTTGAGCTGTTTGAATGATGGAAGTGGAGGCAAACAACAACAACATACACAAAAACAAAGCATCTAAAATCGTGGACACCACCAAATGTCCACTGCCTCCAGGCCACAGACAAAGATAAATGTGAAATTACCGGGTCAACTGTTCAATATGCCCCCTGCCGATCAGAAAGCAGCTTGTGAAGCATGTATTGTACAAGCATAAATAAATTTTATAGCAGCATTGACAATAAAAGCAAAGTTCTTGCTTCGGAGTATGTAGTAGTATACAGGGAGTGCAGAATTATTAGGCAACTGAGTATTTTCACCACATCATCCTCTTTATGCATGTTGTCTTACTCCAAGCTGTATAGGCCCAAAGCCTACAGCCAATTAAGCATATCAGGTGATGTGCATCTCTGTAGTGAGAAGGGGTGTGGTCTAATGACATCAACACCCTATATCAGGTGTATTAGGCAAACATCATTATGAGGCAACTTCCTTTCCTTTGGCAAAATGGGTCAGAAGAGGGACTTGACAGGCTCCGAAAAGTCAAAAATAGTCAGATATCTTGCAGAGGGATGCAGCATTCTTTAAATTGCCAAGCTTCTGAAGCGTGATCATCCAACAATCAAGCGTTTCATTCAAAATAGTCAACAGGGTCGCAAGAAACGTGTGGAGAGACCAAGGCACAAAATAACTGCCCATGAACTGAGAAAAGTCAAGCATGCAGCTGCCAAGATGCCACTTGCCAGCAGTTTTGCCATATTTCAGAGCTGCAACATCACTGGGTGCCCAAAAGCACAATGTGTGCAATACTCAGAGACATGGCCAAGGTAAGAAAGGCTGAAAAACCACCACCACTGAACAAGACACACAAGCTGAAACGTCAAGACTGGGCCAAGAAATATCTCAAGACTGATTTTTCTAAGCTTTTAGGGACTGATGAAATGAGAGTGAGTCTTGATGGGCCAGATGGATGGGCCCATGACTGGATCGGTAAAGGGCAGAGAGCTTCCTCTACCACTGCTTGAAGAAGGTGTCTTCCAGAAACTGGCAGTAGGACTGGGAGTTGAGCTTGACTCCATCCTCAAACCGAAAAGGCCCCACAGACGCCAGCAAGGTGGAGGTGGTGTACTGGTATGGGCTAGTATCATCAAAGATGAGCTTGTGGAGCCTTTTTGGGTTGAGGATGGAGTCAAGCTCAACTCCCAGTCCTACTGCCAGTTTCTGGAAGACACCTTCTTCAAGCAGTGGTACAGGAAGAAGTCCGCATCCTTCAAGAAAAACATGATTTTCATGCAGGACAATGCTCCATCACACGTACACCAGCCTGACTAACGCCATGTATGAAATACACGGCAAGTCAGTCTGGGTTCCCTCCATTGGGAAGTGATTTCCACTCCGGTAAAAAATTGACTGGACCAATCACAGCGCAGCAGTAGAATCATTAACAGATGAACGTTAAACTCCTCCAACGTCTCCATCGCTGTTTCTGCTCTGTTTTGGTGCGTAACTAACAGCTTCCGGGTCATAGTCACATGACATGCGACACAAACGCTTTCTCATATTAGGAGTTCAGAAATAAACAATGCTGAAATGTAACAGAGTATTGATAATAATAAAACCAAACATTCTATGTTAATATACACAAGAAAACTACATTAAATAGAGAGGGAAACACAACATGTAAACACTGACTTCAGGCGTCGCCATAGCAACATAGCAACAGAGTGCCGAGCTACGCCAGCTGCAGTCACCTCTGATTGGTTCTCTCCGGTTCACTTTCCTCCTGTTAGTCCGGCCTCTCATCTCGCATTGGAAATCAGTCTCCAGCGGAGGGAATCCAGACTGACTTGCCGTGTATCTCATACATGGCGTTAGTCAGGCTGGTGTACCAGGCTACCATCACACACATCCAAGTACTCCACAGCATGGCTGCAAGAAAGGGTCTAAAAGAAGAAAAACTAATGACATGGCCTCCTTGTTCACCTGATCTGAACCCCATAGAGAACCTATGGTCCCTCAGCAAAAGTGAGATTTACAAGGAGGGAAAACAGTGCACCTCTCTGAACAGAGTCTGAGAGGCTGTGGTTGCTGCTGCACGCAATGTTGGTCATGAACAGATCAAAACACTAACAGAATCCATGGAAGGCAGGCTTTTGAGTGTCCTTGAAAAGAAAGGTGGCTATATTGGTCACTGATTTGTTTTTTCTTTTGTTTTTGAATGTCAGAAATGTATATTTTGAATTTGAGCTGTTTATTGGTTTCCCTGGTGAAAATAAATAATTTAAATGGGTACATATTTGTTTATTGTTAAGTTGCCTAATAATTCTGTCTGCCTAATACACTTGATATAGGGTGTTGATGTCATTAGACCACAGCCCTTCTCATTACAGAGATGCACATCACCTGATATGCTTAATTGGTAGTAGGCTTTGGGCATATACAGCTTGGAGTAAGACAACATGCATAAAGAGGATGATGTGGTGAAAATACTCAGTTGCCTAATAATTCTGCACTCCCTGTATACTACTACTTACTCCGAAGCAAGAACTTTGCTTTTATTTTCAATGCTGCTATAAAATCTATTTATGCTTGTACAATACATGCTTCACAAGCTGCTTTCTGATTTGCCTTACTATTCCTTCAACCTAACTATAATAACCTGGAACAAGGTTATTATAGTTGACTAGAACTAATGAAAAAATTAAAACTAAAATTGAAAAAACATTTTCGTTAGCTGAAATAATCAAAATGACAGCTTTTTATGAAACAATAACTTACTGAAACTGTATTGTGTCTTTACAAACCTAACTAAAATGATTGCAAAAACATCCTTAGCTTTAGTCTTTGTAAATTCATTTAAAGGTGCCATGACATCAAATTTCACTTTTCTGGGGTTTTGGGTGTATAATATGATCTATTGTGCACTGATGAGGCCATGTGAATGTCCAGAGTGAGAATCAAAGTTCCTGTTTATGGTCTGTCAGCTTTGTCTCTCTGCTCAGAAACAGTTGAATCAGACAGCAGGCTATCATTCTACGTAGTTCTATCATTCTACGTAATTTAATTGCTCCAATAAGAGCACACTATCAAGTAAACAGCGCCAGCGCCCCCCCCCCCCCCCCCCCCCCCCCCTCTCTCCTAACGGTTTATGCATCGTCCGCTCCCCCCTCCCCTCCCTGATTCAGCTTCGTGTATGGAGCTAGTAGTAACTTCTCTGCAGTCAGGTCTGGGTTTTCAAACAAATGGATTTAAAAGCAAACTTCTGCAGCAACACTGAGGGAGGGGGCCACAACCTTGTCATTACCTGTAAGTTTATTTATTTTCTAAATGCTGTCTTGTCTGATAAACGTTTCTCACTATCTGAACTGCCCATGTTACTAGCAGTTAGCCTTTAGCAAACTCCGATCGCAGCTTGACCTAGATTCTCCAAATAAGGTCATAGCCAAATAAGGTGTAGCCAATCAAAATGAAGTCAACGTGGTCTCCGGGTAAAGCTCCATATCATCACCGGACCCAACTGTATTACTGAGGAAGTGAGGTCTGGCGTTTCAAAACAATAGGGGATTATCACATTTCCGCGTTCCGGTTTCCGGAAGTTGAAACATTTGACACTTCCTGTTCCGGGCCATGTTAACGACAGCCGTTCCTGCTCTGTTATACTGTTTAAATCGGATAAACTCCAAACATATTTAAGTTTTCATTCTAGACTGAAGTGATACTGGATCAAAAGCTGGATCAAAGCGATCGATTCGCCGCGGTGAAGGGCCGAACTTTATAATAAAACACACGTTTGTTTGTCCCCAGTGGGGCACAACACCGGCACTTCACAGCATGCTAGCATTAGCCAGCTAACGTTTACTGACGTGCTTAACATTGTGCGTCTTAAAACACACAAACATCTGAAAATCGGGTCTGTACCTCCCCGTTTCCAGTGGAACAACTGGGGACTGCCAAGAAAGGAGACGCTTTCAGATGATTGTGTGTTTTCAGCCGCACAAAGTTAGGCAAGTCATCAAGCTGGCTAATGCTAACAATAGTTCGCCAGCTGCTACTCTGTTAAACTTTGTAAATCGGATAAACGCCAATGCCAAGTTTTCATTCCAGACTGAAGTGATGCTGAGGAAGAAGTGGATTAAAACGACCAATTCGCCGCGGTGAAGGACCGAACTTTATAATAAAACGACACACGTTTGTTTGTGGCCGGCAGACTGCGCAGTCGTGTTAGCAGGTTAGCATTAGCCAGCAACTTTGTGCGGCTGAAAACACACAATCATCTGAAAGCGTCTCCTTTCTTGGCAGTCCCCAGTTGTTCCACTGGAAACGGGGAGGTACAGACCCGATTTTCAGATGTTTGTGTGTTTTAAGACGCACAATGTTAAGCACGTCAGTAAACGTTAGCTGGCTAATGCTAGCATGCTGTGAAGTGCCGGTGTTGTGCCCCACCGGGGACAAACAAACGTGTTTTATTATAAAGTTCGTCCCTTCACCGCGGCAAATCGATCGCTTTGATCCAGCTTTTGATCCAGTATCACTTCAGTCTAGAATGAAAACTTAAATATGTTTGGAATTTATCCGATTTAAACAGTATAACAGAGCAGGAACGGCTGTCGTTAACATGGCCCGGAAGAGGAAGTGTCAAAAGCCGGCAACTTCCGGTAAGCGTGATAATCCCCTATACTCCGCTGTAAAAAAATGCCGTTTTTTTCTTTGGAGTATTTACATATACAGTAATGCCAACAACATAAACTAGTTTTTAACTGCTATGTCATCACTCCTTTAATAAGTCTTTTTGGTTGATATAAAATTTATTTCTATTTGTTAAACTATTTACTTTGCTCTACCGGTTTTACCCTAAGTGAGCTTCTAATGATTTTGAAGATAACACCAGACAAATATATATCATTTAAGCGAACTCAAAGTGATACAGAAATTTTATCGGTGAGTAAATGCACGTATAAACCTCTAGAAATGAGGTCCAGGTTGAAAAAAAAAAAAGAAAGTTATTATCCTTTAACCTCCATGCTGGACCTTAGGGAGAGGAACGTCATTCTATACTAGTGTATTAAAGAATCCCAGATGCTCAACAGTCCTGGATTTGCTTTGTTGTACTTTCAGTTTCATCTTCATGATGTACCAAATGTTTTACTGTGGAAAGAACTCAGACTTAGATTGTGTGTTTCGTACTACATAATGATTCTTTTAATAAGGTTTTCTTTTTAGAGTACCATATATCTCGTAGCTGATACTATCTATAATCAGTTTTATGCTGGTGTCTTGTGTATGGTCCAGCATTATGCGTGAATCCAACTATTTGAGGCCTGAAATCCAGCATGCATACAGTATTCTTCATAGTATTGGTAGTCTTAAAATGGTCACAATAATCTGTGTCTTTCCTTGTTCCCCCGTGCCGTGTCCCACTCCAGAGAGCACTTCTTAAAACCCCCTCAAGCCCTTCACAAATGTGTTCAGCACAAGAGATCTTCTATCTGCCAAAGCTATATTGAGGTGTCATTAGATATCTGCTAAGAGCTATTAGAATAAGCTGTGTTATCATCTTTGCCTGAAGAGGGACAAAGGGCTCTTTATCATCTATGTCTGAGATGCTTAGACCTATATAAGGAACTGGATAGCAGATTTCCCCGCTGACTTCTGTACAATCCTCTGGTGGCTTATTGGTATTATCACCGTCAAACATGCTAGTTTTATCAGGACAAACTTTGACATAAATTGCCTCACCTCTTTACTGTATTTGTAAAGAATTTTCACATCAGTTTCAGTTGGTAAATGGTCTGTCCAGCACACATCTGCACATACAATAAAGTATACAGCAGAGCTTCATTTTATAAGAAACAGTGTGTGACTAAATATTGTTTGGCTGAAATATGCTAAATCTATCTTGAAAAAGATTTGTCCAGATGGGAGAACATGTTCTATAACCTGTACACATCTGTCGGCACTGATGGAAGATGTTGCCAGTTCCATATAAACTAATGCGGCTCCAAACCATACAAGCTTTAGAACTGAGGCTGATGACGAATCAGATGGTTCCTCTCCTCTTTCGTCTGGAGAACATAGCATCCATGATTTTTACAAAGAATTTTCAGCTCAACTCTGACTACAGAGCTGTTTTCAACTTTGCCTTAGTCAACTTTAAATGGGCCCTGAGAGGATGGCAGCATTTCTGGATCACATGAATGACAGAGCTTTAGCTTCTGTTTGTGAATGGCCCCGAAAATGTTCACAGATAATGATTTCTGGAAATGTCTCTGTGCCCATGATTTGTTTTTCCAGGACACAATCCTTTCAGATTTAAATGTCACCTGAGGGTCTGAAGACAGGCATCTAGGGCTGGACGATACGGGGAAAAAAATTATCACTAGGTATGCACATTATTGGAATTTTGGTCGATATCTGATATGCCGATATTTTAAAACTCATATCACGGATATTGATATTAAAGCTGAAAAAATAAGCAGTCATTCCAAATAGCAGTTTTGTTATCTGTTTCCGACACTTTGAAAAATAGGGGTGGGAAAAAATATCGATACACTGAAATATTGAGATATTTTCATATGCCAATATCAAATCAATATTTAGAAATGCGGTATCGATCTATTTTACTTACAAAATCTTGCGCGATTTCATCATTCTGTTACAAAATCTCATGATATTTTGTGAATTCTCGCGAGATTTTGTAACAGAACGATGAATTATAGCGAGATTTCATCAGTAAAATAGATCGATACCGCGTTTTCAAATGTCAATATATCAGCACATGAAAATATTAAGATCTTTCAGTGTATCAATATTTTTTTCCACCCCTAGATTTTAGAAGTTTAAAAGTCTGTAAAAAAAGAAGTTTTTGAAGAAGGGGAAGTTTTTTTTTTGTTTGTTTTTTTGGACTTTAGAAACAGCGGCCTGATCGGTTAAATGTTGGTGGGTTGCATCCCTAATTATCACATTATCACATTATCTCAATTTTTAGATGATGTTTTTTTAATACCGCTAGTTTTAAAACATCTGTACCGAAAACTGTACAGATGCTCTGTAATGGAAAGAAACTGTAGAGATGAGTAAGGGTGGGCGATATCACCAAAAAAACATTTAAAAATATTTACAGTCATCCTCAAAATTATCCATACGCTCCAATTAAAGAAAAGGCTAAATTCACAAAAGTAAATAAAAATAACAAGAAACTGAATAGACATGATTAATTGCACACGTTCCTCCAGCTGCTTCACTGTAGTACTCCTTGCTCCTCCGGCCTTTTGTCTCCTTCCGAAATGTTTTCAGACGTTGCTGCCATCAAATTGAAGATAAGCTAATTTTTTTTAAATAACATAATAAAATGTCTCACTTGTAACCTTTGATATACTTTTTCTGTTCTGTGGTAAATAAAAGGGATTACAAATCATTTCTTCCTGTTCATTTACATTTTACACTGTTTTAAAATCTCATTGGGTTTCAATTACCACCAATGACTCTGCAGTTGCTTCATCAATCAATGTCTTGGACTGCAACTGATGGTTTCCTGTATCAGTAAAAACATCCATTATGACCCTTACTTCATAGTAATACCATGACAGGTTGCCTGCACAATATCAAGTTATCAAAATATCAGCTTATGCAAAATTATATCACCCTACAACAACTGTTAATTTACACAGGGGTTAGTAAATTAAATTTTTCTCCTTGTAGGCTTGCGTTTATTCTCAATAATCTGCTTGGGCATGTCTAACACCTGCCTTTCTGAATCTGTGGAGAGATGCTGATGTTTTTTTATTCATGATTCTTTTAGAATTCTCTTAACTGACAAGTTGTTTTGCTCTGCTTTTAACTCAAAAACAATGGGGACATTTCTTCTAACAATAGCAAAACTGTGTATTGTACTATTTGCATAATAAACCATCGAATCAGAATTAAATTCTATGGTCCAATCTAAAAAACCCTCAATCTCAATCTCAGAGAAAACTATAATTTTGTACAAGAAATTAATTTGTGCTTCCATGATACTTTTGTTTGAAGGTGTAGAAGTTGTTTAAACCTTTCTATGCATCATACTGCACCGCAGAACAACAGACCTCACAGCAACCAACTTTCAGATGCAAAGTCCAATATCCCTAATCTGTATGGCTAAAATCTGATTTAGTAGTTTAGCTTCTAAATATGTAGTTAACTATGGTTGTTAAACCAAAAATGCTGAATAAAAAAAACTAAAAAAAAATAGAGAAACTTTATTAATCCCTATTAGTGAGCCAATTAGGAAATTCATTCTCTGCATTTAACCCATCTTATGTTGAACCTGAAAGCAGTGGGCTGCTATTTAAAGCACCCGGGGAGCAGTTGGTGGGGGTTAAGGACCTTGCTCAGGGGTCCACAGCGGTTTACCTCAGTGCTGTGTCGGGGATTTGAACCCAGGTCTGCCGCGCCACGGCCTGCGACATCACCACTATGCTACACACTCCCCCGAATACAAAAATAATAAAATAAAATTATTAATAATTAATAAGTAAATATAATAATAACAATAATAATAAATAATAATAATAAATAAAAAATCAAAAAAATGTGTCCTGCCATATAGTTAGGTGTTTAGAAGAAATATGTTTCCCCTCATAAGAAGCCACGAAGTCATCACAAGAGAAACAAATTCGGTTTGAATCTCTCAGACAAGTATGACAGGAAGTAATCGTTTTTGCCTTCACTGACTGATGGGACGCTATGACTAATGGGTGACTGCTCTGACGTAACCATCTCCAGTCCTTTCTTTCAAGTCCTGTTTAATTTTGAATGTGCTGGCCACCATCAAATACAACCACCAGATGTTTCACAGCAAAGCTCACCAGGGAAAGGAAAAGAGGCTAAACGTAGAGAACTTAGCTACAATCATCAGCTTACCCATAACGAGTTAAGAAGACAGTGGCACCTAAATGTCAATTTGTCATTCTTTTAAAACAGAGGGCTTTTTGTAGAGCTCCCATTTCACAACAATACTCCAGAGAAGCAGATTTCTTCACAACCAGAATCAGCGCAGCACTGTGCAGTAAAGCAAAACCTTAAACTTTGTTAGAAACAGGTTCGATGTAGACTAAACATGGCCAAACATGTGACAATGTCTCTGGCTGCAAATCTTTCATTACGACCACACAATCAGTATAAGAGCACCCACACTTTCTGAATCCTTCTATGAAGCAAACATGAGGCGAGTTTTGCAAATGTAAGATAAAGCAGGAAAATAATTATTGTTATCATCATTTTTGCTAAATTACTAACGCCTGGCAATATCCAATAATAAAACATTACAGGAGCATCTCAAGGTGATTTTTTCCCATCCATTCCCAGCTGCTTCAGGAAAGCTGCTCCTTGGCTAACAATGCCAGACTGTGGCTGTAACGGGAAGCTTCCAGGTGTAAATGTGAGGCAGGGTGCTGTGGCGTGCATGCTCAGCAAACCTTCCCCAGCTGAAAAATAAAGTGTGCGAAAGCAGTCCTGAGCTCCCGGCTTACCCCTCCATAAAGACAGCAGTGAGGATAGAGGGCCATCACCATTTCATTAAATTCACTTTCAGCTTTATAGGAATTGATTAACTTAGATAAATAGAAGCATATTACAGTAAGCAGGGTAGGGGCCGAAAAAAAAAAAAAAAAAGATATTTCTAATCATAACTGGAAAACAACATATTTTATGATTAGGTTTTCTTTTGATGATAATTCTGTATGGGTAACTAGAGTTAATGTAATATCTATGGATTATTTCAAAGAAAGCCAGCATATCAGGTAGTCAGATTTCCCAAAAGCTGCTGTTATGTGTAATAATCGCATAAAACGTTGTTACATCATCATCATAACTAAAAAATTGGACAATCGTGTGCTGCACAGTAGCAGTCACAACCATAGACACATTATGAGAGCTGGAACAGTCTCACTGCAACAGCACACTATCACCCTGTATCATTTATGTCACATTCAGCTTCTTTTACTCATTTAAATCAATATTTTCAGCACGAAAGAGCCGTTTGTGTCTTGACATGTTCCTGTGATTTGAAAGTATACATCAGTGAAAATCAAAATGCATTGCATTAAATCAACTGGAATACAATCAAATGGTGCTGCTTAATTATGGAAAAATTCCTTATCATGATTATTTTGGTCAGCATAAATCACGATTATTCAAGGTATAAGAGATGCACCGATCCGATACCCGGATCGGATATTGGCACTAATACTGACAAATTATCTAGATCAGATATCGGGTGAATGTGGAATTCTGATCCAGTCATTTCTGTTTTTATAAACATCATAATAAATATTATTATTACAATATTATCATTAAATGTGATAAAGTCATGATAAATAATATTAAGTATATTTATATCTGTTTATCTGTTACCTTTTTTCTAAACAAAGCTAAATGTTCATGTCAAGCCTGATGCCTTCACTCATATGGCAAGGTATACGGCTCATTCATTCAACAGTAGTATCGGTATAAGGTATCGGCCGATGCGCTCAGCCCAGGTATCGGTATCAGATTGGATCGGAAAAAACTGGATCGGTTCATCCCTACAAACTATATGCCTTATTTATTGTTTATTCATTTAATGTTTTATATGTTGCAAAACAGCTGTAAGGAACATGTTTGTAGCCTAGATTATGTTCAACTTCAGCGTTTTGCGTAAATGATCAATAACAAAGTGTTTTTTTGACAGCGAGAGAAATGCTTAATAAATGCAACATGTAACAAAAAAATAAGACAAACATATGTATCCAAAATAAACTATGTATCCGGCTGTTCTGAAATTTCTTTATATTTGAAAAATAGAAAAAATAAACTTTCTTTTTTTTAAATCCCAAAATAAACTTTAAGCTTCAATGCAATGCTGCAGCATCCCAAATCTAACATTTTTGTTAATGACACCCAGCAAACTGCATGAGAAGCCACCGAAATGAACTTTAACTTCATAATAACTTTCAGATATAATACAAATTAAAATGGCAAATAAATCGTTTCGCTAGAGATGCACCAATCCAATTTTTTTCCAATCTGATACCAATCCCTGGACTGACCTTGATACCGATCTGATACTACTGTTGAATGAATGAACTGTATATGTTGCCATGTAAGGTCGACATTAACATTTAGCCTTGTTTTTTAAAAAAGGGTAACAAATTAACACACATATAAATGTACTTAATTTTATTCATCAACAAATAAAGTGAACATTTATTATGATATTAATAAAAACAGAAATGACTGGATCGGAATGCTGGATCGGCCACATTTATCCGATATCCAGTCCAGCTTATTTGTCAATATCGGAGCGATAGCCTATCTAGGTATTGGATCAGTGCATCCCTATTAAATGCACAGCCCTGCAACTGAAATGGGTGAAAGTATTATCATCTATGCATTTTATGACTCACCCAAGATTTTTTTTTGCACGATTTATTCCTACTTTCATAGTTGTGTACTTTTAAAACAGAAAATAATTAAATAAAGGTGACTGTGGTCTCTGCCGTTACTAGGGAAAAAATATTCAGGTAGAAGAAATGCATGATATGCACGGACTTCTTTACATCTGCACTTCCAGCGGCCTTGAGTGAGCATATGAATAGACAAGTGTCCCAGTGGAGCTTCTCAGCAACCAATAACGGATGCCTGTGGTTGTTCTCCAGGTGTAAATATGTGCAATCATATGAATAATAACCAGGCAGCTGTTAAGACAAAGCATGCATGTATGAGGGGAAAGGAGGGGGGCTCTTTTCTGTATCTAAAGGCAAAACAATGCACAGATCTCATCAGGCAGGAAACACAAAAGAATCTGTGGTTATGCAGGTAATCAAAACAAAGCCACATTTGTGGTGAAAGTTTAAAGTGCTGAGGTATGTTTGGATTATTCTCAGGCAAACATTTTCTTCTACACTGCTTGATTGATTTCATTTAAACACACTGCAGAGCGCTGACATGTCACTCCATTGACATCCTACCCGCCACCTTTTCCTCCTAACAGGTCAGAGAGGTCACAACAACTTCCAAGACACATAAAAGGGAGTTAATTCACACCACTTGACTCTTGACCTGCAGTCAACATATGTCCCATTTCATGCCCCCACTCAATGTTAACTGTGGTTTACTCTCTCTCTCTCTCTCTCTCTCTGTGCAACTTTTTTTTTTTAAATTCTTCACTAGTCTGTACTGCAAACAATTACTTCTTGCACACTGGCCACATGCCTCTGCTAGCACCCAAACACACCAAAGATAAACTCGATTATTGTGGTCACACACAGAAAACTAGCAATAATCTAAACATCAGCTTTTAATATCAACATCAATCACAGCCTAATCATCTCAGTTTCCTGGTTTATGGAGGTTAAAGGTGGCCTGTTAGCAAGTAGCAGGCTAAAGCTAAAGCTAATTCTGGTGATAAGAACACACCTCACCTGCTTAAATAAGTAACAAACGTGTCATTAATGACATGTTATAAATTCCTGCTTCTGATTTGAAGACGTTCATGGTTAAAAATAATGTATTCACCGACACTCGTGGGCAAACAAGCATCAGAATGTTGCTATAGTGTAGCCTCCCTTGAGCACCACTAGAGCTCAAACTTCAAAAACGAAATATCATTTATACACATGAATTATAGATCAATTAATCTCACATGACAGTGTAGTTGAGTCGATGTCTCGCAGGCAGACGCCTCGGGAGAATAAGGTCCCGCCACCAGCGGCGAAGGAGGGCAGTGAGAGCGGCCAAAGAGCTCTCGGTGCCCCGCCGTGTGCCAGCTTCGATGCCCGGTAGGATTTGGGAGTCCTCCGCTGGCCCGGGCCGGTGTGAGCGTGAGTTCAGCGGGAGGGGGCGGCAGCGGAGAAGGGACAAAAAAGGGGAGTTTTTCTCTTTTATTATGACTGTCAGTCGCGGTTCTAACTTCACTTAGTGCACGGACACAAATGTTTCTCATATGAAGCACCGGGGATATAAAAATTGGCAGGAAACAGTCGAGCAGCAGCTCGGTGCGTCCCCCTCCGCCTCCTCTCCGTGCCAGCGCGGTGTGCTGGACATTCCGGCTAAATGCTCGTCTCCTTCTCCGGCCGAATGGCAGCTACCGGTACGGGTCAGTCGCACGTTACCCCTCTCCAAGATGTCGCTTATGATGTCTCGCAGATATTAAATTATGCATTTCATCTTTACCCACACCGAAAAATAAAAAAATAAGCGGTCTCGGGCAATCACAGAGGCTATATTTGGCTAAATTCCGATTCTCAACGTATTCGTACCGGGTAGGAGGAGGAGGGGGTCTAAAGCGGAGGGCGATCCTGGCACTCCATCTTTAACCGACATCAACAGGTCATCCCGGGACACAAATGCACTGCAACTGTGGGCGAGACAGAGAGATGGATCCGGCATGGCGAGAGGAGAGAAGAGAGGAGGGGAAGAGGAAAGTGAGGGGTTGGCTGTAAAATCTTAACCCGTTTACTGACAGGACACCGTGATATTTGGTGAATCAACGGCCGCCAGCGCTTTACAGATGTTAAAAAGGGAGGACCTTCACCTCCGCTCACTAAGGAGTTTTTTGAGGAAGTTGAGGAATCCGGGGAGAAGATGCGCCGAGAACTTATGAAGTCAGCCACCCGGGGAAAGGGGAGGCAGCTCGCGGCGACGAAAGTATGAAGCCGGTGTGAAGTGGTTAAAGTTTGGTCTGTCCCCATGTGCCCATCCCCCATAGTAGCCAGCTCAACTTTAACACCCTGCACCCCTCCTGTAATAATGATTTTTTTAAAAAAGGAAAACAACAACAACAAAAATCAAACAAAAAGAAAACAAAAGCCTAACCTCCGCTTAAGCACACCGCTGGAGACCATACACCTTCTATTCACCCATCCGAATTCAAGAAGGCACCACTGCACGCGCGCGCACAGTGCGAGAGCAGGACCTGAAAACGGACCCGTCCGGACCGTTTCTACGAGGTGACCCGCGGCGTTTATCAAACTCACCCCTCTCGGCTGTATTCCGCTGGAAATTGTTTCAATGGAGGAGCGGCGCAGAAGAAGCGGTCTAGTGTCTCCCTCCGCCTCGCCACAGACAGTCATTCACTGTGACTGTATGCTGTGAACCAGCAGCCGGAGCACGCTCACAATTCATGCATACACACGTGCGCGTGCGTGCCCGAAATCACACATGCAGACGAGGAAAAGAGCGCAGAGCTATCGAGGTGGGTAGAGGGGGTGGGGGGTGGAGGGACAGAAGAGGAGCCGAGCGGGGACTTTTTTTTTTTTTTTAAAGCCTCCCAGGGGTTGCAGACAGATCACAGAGCTACTGATCGCTCTGACAGATAGACAGGTAGACAGACAGATAAGGGGACTGTGGGTTACTAGTTGGTTTTTTAATAGCCTATAAGGAAATAACATGGCATTAACAGTAAATGCAACAATCGATGACTTGGTGTTGTCATTGTCTGGATGAGTTAATTACCTGAACAGCATCTGAAAGCTGCATCTGTGTCTTCTCAGACAAAAAATCAAACAAAAAAACTCAGGTACAACCTAATGTAACTTACATTTACCTGTGTTTATATTAACGAGCTTCGACAATCCCTAATTTATCATCTAAGCTCCCTAAACAAAAGTTATTATTTTTATTGACCATGTGCAGTTGAATTTTTAAATAACAACCGCAAACTTGATATCCTTTTTTAATTAAAACACAGAGGAAAAAATCTGAAAGTAGTCTATCTATCTATCTATCTATCTATCTATCTATCTATCTATCTATCTATCTATCTATCTATCTATCTATCTATCTATCTATCTATCTATCTATCTATCTATCTATCTATCTATCTATCTATCTATCTATCTATCTATCTATCTATCTCTATCTGGTATTTGTGTTTATCTTAGAAAGTGTGGGCTAATATCATTTTGGCGGGACTGCAGCCAGTACCGTATTAAATATATTGGACCTGAGGACAGTATGAAGTAATGAGTACACACTTGAAGGAATAACGGATAACAGACAGGAGTCCACGCGCCGCAGGAAGCAGGTAGACAGGCAGGCAGCGTCCCCAGCCGACCCGACCGTCTGAGCCCCACCCACCAGTCCACCCACTGAACCCGCTCACTCACCGGGGTGTCTTTGGCGGTGGAACCGATTCCCTCCTGCCCAACGCCGCACGGACCGTGATGCCGGGGTCCGGCGGTTCAGTCCCGTTGTCTTCTGTGTGCGCGCGTGTTAGCGTGTCTAGACTCCGGGCAGGTGAGCCCTCCGGGGCCTTCAGGCGCTGCGCACAGTGAATACTAAACAGGATGAGACTGCATTCAGGCACGGCACTGCGCTCCCAGCTCTCTCTCCCTGTCATGCCAAATACTATTAACTCTATAATTCTCCTGTGTCAGATGTATAGCGCCACGCTCTCTGGGCATTCATTGTCACAGCGCCCCCATCCAGATGTGCAGGCTTCTGCGCAGATAGGCGTTCAGTAGAGGCAGGCAGGCAGTTTTTCCACATACTCGCAGACATCCAGGTCCCACTTTGTGGAAACTGCTGCAATCCAGTGAATGAAACCACATGTTGAGATGATCCCGCAGTGAGAGTGACACAGCTGCTGTATTATGTGTCTGTGTATATACAGTATACTGTAGCTACAGTTGTGCTTGAAAGTTCACATACGCTTCCATAAAGGGGCAAAACATTAGCTGTCAATATAAGTTGAAATTGACAAAAGTAATAATAAATAGCCTGAACAAAAAATATTATGAGAATTATTACACTGACTTTGAGTTATGTCTCAACACAATTATTACAAATAAACACAAGAAAAAAATAAAGCAAGCAAACAAAACATGGGGGGGCTCCTGAACTAAAACTTAGTTGAACTTTAGTTGAACTAAAACTTTGAGGCAATCATTGCAGTAAGGTGTTTTCTTTTCATGTTCATGAAGACTCTGGCACCTGCTGACAGGTATTTTGGTCCACTGTTCATGAGCAAGGCACTTTAATTTGTCTGGGACAGTTTGTTTTTTAAAAAAAAAACATATTTTCAAACCACAATTCAAAATCAATATTCTAGTTTTACTACGTTATAATGTTTGTATAATATATACATATATATATAATTATGTTTTTCAGTTTCTTTGAATTACGATCATGATTTTATCCTTCTTTAATGGGACGGTATGTAAATTTTCAAGCACACATGCATACTTTATACTCTAGTTATTACTTATTGAATGCAACTTTTTCAAATTATTACAAATAGTATCATTTTACTGGTAATTCAATAATCTTTATGTAGAAGTTGCAAGTTCAAAAATGTTGAGAGAGGGCATCATGCAGCAACAGACAGCAGGCAGTCAAACTTGCTGCACCGATGGAATTAATAAGTATGTGATTCCTAAATAACAAATCAGATTATTATTATCATTGTTCTTTTTAGATGAACATGTGCTTTAGGTTACAAAAATAGCTTGTAAGATGTAATATTTGTCTTCAGAGGATTAAAATTAAGCTGCATGAAAGGAAATAGAGCAGGTGGTTTTGGTATTCAAGTTTCAGGAAAGCTTCTTCACTACTTCAATAGAGAAGGATCAAGCTAATTATTATTATTATTATCATTATTATTTTTAAATGCCATACAGTAAAAAAAAAAAAAAAAAAGCATTTCTAAGTAAGTCTACAAATCAGTTTTGATGCTGTAATCATCCACAGAGCAGGATTTTTTGTAGTTTAGTGAAAAAAGTTGAATATTTAAACATATAAATGAAGTAGAAAAGCACTCAGAGAGCACAGACCTCCGCCAAGCAGCTCGACTCCCTTATTTTTGGATCATAGTATCCTGAATCTTCTCTGGATCGGGATCAACTTTCAAAACATTATAGCACTCATTGAGATCCTGTCTTGTAATTTTTTACCAAACACTTGGGCCATTTGTAAGGAGTTATTTGGAAAAATGTAAAAAATGGGTGATGCCTATTATAAGACTGTTTAGGCGTTGGTAAGGAGGTTTGATGTTCACCATGGGGTGTCGGTCCGAACACACAGGACTCGCTTACAGTTAACTGTCTTAACTGGTCACTCTTACAACAGCACAATAATGCAACAAAGGACAGGCTTACAGGTGAGGAATTCCAGGCTAGTTAAGGTGAATGCTGGAAGTGAGTGTGGTCTATGAACACAGAAATACAAAACCATGAGGAACATTACGGCAAATAAACACATTCAAGGTATTAATTATTACTAATAAATCCCTTACAATTAGGACTAAACATGTATATGTGTTCAAGGCTAACCGTTCCAGTAACTGGCATGTAACAGGTCAGCTAGCTTAATAGCATAAAAAGGCACATGGTGAATGGAGGAACACTTCAGAATAAGGAAATCAGCTAAATAACATCAAAGGCTACATAAACATCCTGTTCAGGCAGAAATACAACTAGTTAGTTACAGTTCTTCACAGACGCACACAGTTCACCATATTCAACTGGCTACAAACCTGTCCAACAGTCTTCTCTCCTCGTGCTCACAGCTGCTCAGAAGTTTCATTTCTGCTTCCTGGCATCATGTGCTCAGTCCCGCAGCTGCACACTTCTGCCACAAGGGGGCACTCACGCCTCATCAACAGCCTTTCCAGCATGGCCGATCTCACAGTGATAAAGAATCATTTAAAACATTCCTGGATCCAGAAGGTGATCCGGATCAGCACCAAAATTTAATGGGTTCGTCCTTGGACTGAGGCACACGGCTGGTGAAAATTTCAGGTCAATCCGTTCAGAACTTTTTACGTAAAGTTGCTGACAGACAGACGGACAGAAGGACGGACGGACGGACAAACCAACGCTACTGAAAACATTACCTCCTTGGCGGAGGTAATAAACTAAAGAGGGCAGCATTTGGGGCCCATTAAAGTAAATCCAGGTATTGGATTTTTTTTTTTTTTTTTTTCAAATTGTATCTATTCTGTACAAGACTAAATTAGCCAGTTACACTCACTTCGCCAAGTACTTCACTTAAATCACTTCTTTCTCTGTTTTACTCCGCTGTCTCAGAGAGAAATTGTACTTTTTTACACTGCACTATGGATGTGCATATCAATACCCTGGAATTGATAGTTCGATACTAGTCAGGCAAAATATCAGAATCGATACTTTTTTTGAGTATCATGATACAACTGCACAAATACAAAACATGCAATTTCTTTTCACTTCTGAGAGCTTTAGAGACTGAAATAATGTGAAAGCAGCCAGATTCTCGCTTCTGTGTCACGTGATGGTGGTAGCCTATCAGATGTCATGATAATGCTGCTACTGTTAGTGATGATGATGATGATATTTTGGTATTTGTCAGTGTTATTATTTATTTTTTTTACAGCACATTGTGTTTTGGTGAATTTGTAATATTATTACATTTTATATATTTGAACATTTACCACTGAATACATTTAAATAATGTTAACCTGTACTTACATTATTTGATAATTAAAAGAAGTTTTTAATCTTATTTTTGTTTATTCTTCTTATTTATTGTTGTTTTAAAAGCATTTCTTTCCGGTACTTCTGTGGTAGTTTAACTTATATTTAATGTTGCCCTTGCATTTAAGATATTAATGCAAAATTATCGATATCGATGAAAAAGTACCATAAAATACTGGTATAGTATCAACAAGAAAAAATTCCGTATCGCCCATCCCTACACTGCACTCATCTGGAATTATAGCATGGCAAACTTGTGTCAGAATGAGTTTTTTTTTTTTCTAACCCCCTTTAAACCAACTATTGCACATTGAAAATGTTAACATGCAAAAAGATTATGTCCTAAAACAGACTAGAGTCACAGAGATTCTGCTAAAGTTGGCTAAGACATTAGTTCCTTATACAAGTCTAACAACCACACACACAAGTAAAGACAACGATCACCAACAGATGTCTGATAGCTCTTGGCAGCCTCATGTATAGGACCTAAGGGTATATTTGGCAGCTTCCTCAGGAAATACAAGTTCTGATACTATAAGTACATTTGCTGGGACCAAAAGATGGAGGGTTCAAGAAAAGGATGTAGGTGTGAGTCAGAGGTAAACTAAGGAAATGACCCAGACTGACTCATACAACATCAAACTTGCACTGAACTCAAACATGGGGTTTGTTGAAATGCTCGCTGACCCAGGCGCTAGGGGTGTGCCATATCATATCATTTATAACGTGTTGTGATAATACTGGTATATTTTTTGACATCGATGGAAAATGTAATGTGACCATGCAGTGGAGCTCCACTGAACAAGTGAACATGGCAGATCAAAGCAGATTAGTGGGTATCAGCTTCAAACGATCAGAAAATAGCATCTATTGAAATAAACCAAACTCAAATGAAATTCAAATATGTCAAGTTAGCCTGGTACACCAGCCTGACTAACGCCATGTATGAGATACACGGCAGGTCAGTCTGGGTTCTAATGTGAGGCGAGAGGCGGGACTAACAGGAGGAAAGTGAACCGGAGAGAACCAATCAGAGAAACACGGAAGTGACGCAGGCGTCTTTTTGTTAGAGGAAAACCTTCAGAGCAGCAAGTGGTCGTGGTTTTAAGGACATGCGAGCCCATTTTAGACATCAGAAAAAGCATTGTTATGTAGTCGCTCCTCTGCAGTCGCCATTCGGACTGTTCATGGTTAGAGAACCACTTTCCAGAGGGAACCCACACTGACTTGCTGTGTATCTCATACATGGCATTGGTCAGGCTGGTGTGCCAGGGTAACGTCTAGTCGGGCGAACAGAAAATGATTTTACTGAGGCTGTGACTTCCTGTGTGAACATCAATATCATCTGTAATATCGTTATTGCAACATTACGTTTATAAAAAATGTCATATATTTTTTGATGATTTCGCCCACACCCGACTAATAGTTACTTTACAGTACAGAGCATCTGTACAGATGTTTTAAAACTGGGGATATTAAAGGTACAGTGTGTAAAAAAATCAAAGGTCAATGGCAGAAAAATGTGATATATAATTCAAAACTGTTTCTACTGATATGTAATTGCTGCACTAGAATAACTATTATATGTTTATTTTCTTAGAATGAGTCATTTAAATCTACTTGCTGGGCTGTGCACATACGTATAGGCTGCTATATTTGTTCCACCATTTTTACTATGGTGCCCCTGAATGGACAAAACAATGTGTGTGAAGTAAGAACCCTCTGAACTTTAAAACTGCTGTACCAGCTTTGTTTAATGGGAGTTAGAGCACTGTTTGGGATCAGTAATGCCTTAAAAGACATAAAAAGTAGTTATTCATAGTACAATCATAGCTACACCTGAGACCACTGGATCCACTCACAGATGAAAACATTATGTCTGAGAGAATTTTGGCCACTAATGGCCACCATACATTCACAACAGTGCTGGAATATGAAGTCATTTGAAAGAAAACATCCTTTTCTTTCAAATACCTATCTTTACCATTAAATGTCAGTAATTCTTACATATAGTACCTTTAATATATGTAAATATATGTAAAAAAAAAAAAAAACCCAAAAAAACAAAAGGTCCATGGCAGAAAAATGTGATATATATAATTCGAAACTGTGTTTCTATTGATGTGTAATTGCTGCACTGGAATAGCTGTTACATGTTCATTTTCTTAGAATGAGTCACTTGCTGGGCTGTGCACATACGGAGGCTGCCATATTTGTTCCTCCATTTCGACTACAGTGTCCCTGAATGGACAAAACAATGTGTGTGAAGGAAGAACCCTCTGAACTTTAAAACTGCTCCATCAGCTTTGTTTAATGGGAGTTAAATCATTGTTTGGGATAAGTAATGGCTTAAAAGACATTTTTTTAAAAGTTACTCATAGTACAGTCATAGCTACACCTGAAACCACTGAATTCACTCACAGATGAAAGCATCTTTGTGTCTGAGAGAATTTTGGCTACTAACGACCACTAACGACATTCACATCAGTGCTTAGAATGGGCTCTATGCACAGCTCCACTACTTCCTGGTAGTAGCTAGTAGTGGTAGCTCATTTGTTTCCTGTCTTTCACTGGACAAACTAATTAATCCAGGTGCACCTGACCTCAGTAACTGGCCAGACACAGGAAGTAGTGGAGATGTGCATAGAGCCCATATGAGGTCATTTGAAAAAAAAAAAAAAAACATCTCTTCTTTCAAATACCCATCTTTACCACTAGATGTCATTAACTCTTACATACTGTACCTTTAAGAAAATATATAGTCTAGAATATCGAGATTGGACAAAATGAAAAGGTATATTGTGATAAGGTCTTTCGCGATATCGTGCAGCCCTACCAGGCACTACAACTAAATCATTCGACAGCTCATATAATACACAGAAAACACAGATGCAGTGAAACACAATCTCACGATGGTCTTATAAGTTGTGTAAACTGTCATTCTCCAGAGCCCAAACTTTATCCATATCAAATGTTTAATCCAATGTTCAGAAAAAGCCCTACTTGATTTTCCCTAACAGAGATGGAGTTTTCATTCATAAAATCTTAAACTAAATGTTTTGTTATAGTTTAAACTCTATAATTTATACACATATATTTGTAGTTAATTCATCAATAAATCAAGGATGGAGAATCCCATTATTTATCAATAAATCAACTAACAGAAAATCAACAGCTATTTTGACAATTGTTTGACAGAGTTTCTTACTTCTTTGTGATTTCTTGTAAACTAAACAAGATAATGTACTTTTAAATTATAAAATAGGGCAAAACAATTTTTCCCACCTTTTTTTTAAAAGGTGATAGCTACAACTTTTTCATCAAAACAATATTTTTTTCAAAAATAGTACATCCACAGAAAGTCTTAGAGGGGTGCAAAATGAAAGTATTAATTTTACTTAAAAAATCTAAAGCATATAAATAATTTTTTATTATTTTTGATCTAAAAAATTGATATTTACATCTGATGACCATGCCAATGTTGGGATTCAAGGCTGGCAGCCTTGAAACGCTATCAGCTGCAAGTAAACAGTATTTGAAAGTGTTATCTGAGAAAGTCCTGACACAGGACCTGAACAGCATCTGGCCCTTCAGATAATTAATTTGCTGTTAGCTATGAACTTGTCAGAAATAGTCTCCATGGAAAAATGACTGTCAACAAATAATTATAATGAAGGGAACAGAGAGAAAAGGCTGATCGAGGCATGTCAAATTGCACAAGAACTTGGCTAAAAATCAGTGGCAGCAGGAGTTACGGAGGGAACCGGATCCTGAACCACAACATTACTGAAGCAGAGTCGGATCAGAGAACAGATCAAAAGCAGCCAACATCCAAAGAAGAGCAAAGTTTCTATACATTTATCGCTGTATAACCACAGTCAGCGCGAGGAAAATAAGGAAAATCAAAACTACAAGCTGTAAACAATATGAACAGCGCATTTCATTCAGAAAAGAGATGTTCGATATCACAGGTGGATATTGGCATTAAAATGTGATATTGGAAAATATCGGTAACTGTTTTTAGTGCACTGTTATTTTTACTAAAGAAATCCCGTGAGATGCTGTTGGTCTTTTACGAAGTCTTGGGAGATCTTGCATCATAGGGTTGTGGTGCAATCCATTTACCTGGGAACTGGGAACTGGGGATGACATCACACCTGACCAAATTGCGTTCAGCCTAGCCTAGCAAATCGACGTGTTTTCTAAGGCTATTGTTATTAGCCGTTGTTAGCACAGCTGGTGTTGTAGTTGTGAATTACACCACAACAGCATTCCCCTACATCTACAGTATATAAAACAATTCTACATGTGTGACTGATTTAATGCAACAAAAATTTGTCAGAAGTGTAAATAAATGTCACATCATCACAGGAGCTACTACTATTGGTAACACCGGGCGCGACTTTCGTTAAATCTGTACTTGGAGGTGGCGAGGATTCTCCGACTTTCCGAGTCGGAAATCCCCCTCGAGGGCCATTCCAGTTGAAACTTCCTACTCTGAACTGGGAATATCTGAATTCTGAGTTCAAATGGGACACAGTACCGACTCGTATCTGATATATGGCAGCCAGATGTCCAAATGAATTTGTCTGGCAATTTTGGGATCTTTGCTAACGAAGCAGAATTGTAATTCACAAAATATGAGATACCATCTCACAGTTGTCTGCATAGATCGGTATCAGTTGATATCAGAAATTAAAAGTTGGGCAATATCGGTATGTCGGATATCGGTAAAAAAAAAGAAGCCAATATTGAACATCCCAAATTCAGACTCTTTATTATGGTCTACGTTTCAAACCAGTTGTTGTTGTTTTTGTTTGTTTGTTTTCAAAACATTACACTTGTGTCCGAAAGACTTCTCTACATTGCTCGAGTCGCACATACCAACCCGGAGTAACGGAGTCTCTTCCAAGAGTACCTCTTCTCTGGGAAATTTTAATCACTCATCTGGAGTTTTGGAAATTGTTAATGGCCATATAAAGCCTTTCCATATAAATGCTTCTCTAACTTCAGGCAGGGTTAGTTGTTAATATAAATCATAAAATAAATTCGTATTTCTGAACGTTCAATAAAAAAAGGGCTGGACAGCGGCTGATAGGCCGTTCCACTATTTTACACTGACAGCAGGCGAATGGGCGAGTTTAATCATTTCTGACTGCGCAGGCTTCCGTAGAGTCGTTCCAAACATGGCTGCCTCCATGCGTTAACGTGAGCAAGCTGCAAATCCAACACAGCAGCGAACGAGCAGTCAGCAGTGGATCACCAACGTCGCTTGTACAATAAAACGCTTACATTTAAGACACAGTGTCTATCTAGTGGAAATATCGCAGGTAAAATTTTTGACCGCTACTTGTTTAGCTTAGCTAGAAAATGTGCTAATAATGTTGCATGCTGACCCAACTTGTGTGGATTTAGTCGCTTTTCTGAGCCGAAAAGTGCATTAATTTATTAATTAAATAAACAAGTTTGTATATTACCCTGTTGTATGAAAACGCTAAATTAAATGTAGTAAAAGATAATCCTAAAGACCCGTTTGTTTTTTAGGGGAAATCTTAAAGCTTGACAGAAATGTTGAATACTCTGTTCAGATGAATGAAAACCTGTATTCAGCAGCTGTGACAGTTTATGTTGAAAAGCTGGTAAGCGAAAATACACAAACGACGTCGATATATCTGAAAATGTGTTGATTTGTTTATTTTTACACTAGAGAATAGCATTTTGTCGGTTTGGTCGACAAAACACTCAAATTGAGTATTAGTTGACTTAATGTTTTTAACACCTCTGTAATTAAAAGAAATAAGAAAAAGTAACTTCCAAACAAGTAACTTAAAACTTGGTTATCTCAGGCATTAAAGTAGGACTGCGTCCCACTTCTATGGCTGTCCCTACCTCACTTTTACCACAGGTCAAGTATCGGCCCGATGTTGATACTTAACTGTGTTTTGGGCCAAATATACTGCTTATTGACCCGATAATGGATTTCATTCTTGATTTATGTTAAGTATGTCTGAAACCTCACCACTTTGTTTAGATCAGGCAGTCCTCCTGACCCGAGCTGCAATCCTGCAACTCATAGATCAGGGGTGTCCAGCTCTGGTCCTCCAGGGACACAATCCTGCAGGTTTTCTATGCCTCCCGTCTCCAACACATCTGACTCAAATTAATAAGTCATTGTGCAGAACTTCATCGGCTGTTAAATTAATTTAATTAGTCAGGTGTGTTGAGGCAGGAAGGGAAAGGAAAACCTGCAGGACTCTCGGGGGCTGACTTTAAACCCCTGTTTTAGATCCATCTGTTCTCCAACATGCCTGAACCGAATGGCTGAATTCCCTCATCATGCGCATGTCATTCAGCTCTGCCGAGGCCTGAAAACGAGCCCTTTATTTGATTCAGGGGGTTGAACTGTGGATGCATCTTAAAGTTGCAGGATAGTGGAGGTCTGGACTTGCACCAATGCTGAACCTCTTTAGTGGAATTCAGCCCTACTATTTCAACTCAAATTGTCCAAAATATGATCCAACAATTAATAATAATTCCATGCAGCATTTTGCAGTATTGATAGTGTGATGATGCTAAACCTGATGAACATTTTAGGAATTCATTGCTACAGTTCACGCCTCATGCGGTACACACAGGAAAACCTTTTTCTTTGCATATCTGCAGATATTTTAGTTTTATTACTACCACTCTTTGCTCTACCATCTTGAAATACTGCTGTTGTTTCACTTCTCACTAATGTAATAGATTAACCAGTGATGGAAGTTTAAAGTTCTTTGTTTCAAGTCATGTCAGATTCTTAGTCAATGTGATTTTAGTACAAATTTATATGTTTGTAAAAACACAACTTGCCTTGAGATCCTTCCTTCAGAAATCATTAGCAATGTATTTGATGTGTTTTTGCAGACTGAACCTTTATGATAGAGCGGACTGCTCGACTCTGCCACCTCATCTGCCATCCTTCCTGCAACGCTTCAGCCGGACGGAGGTTTTGGTGGAGTGTTGGTGCTGCTGCCTGCAGGAGACTGAGCTCTATGGAGCCTGAGGTTCCCACCACCACCTCCTCACCCCCACCTGCTGATTCTTCAGCAGCCGGCACCAGTTCTGATGCCCCGGGCAGCCAGGAGGAGACGCCTCAGGTGGAATTGTTGCCTGGAGAGACGGTGGTCAGGGAAGGAAAGGCGGCCATCTTGTTCCCTAATGCTAATGAGGTGTTTTACAACCCCGTCCAGGAGTTTAACAGAGATTTAACGTAAGCAAAGTTTACCTTAAGTTCAGCTTGCACACAGTGAAGACATGCTTTGGACGTCTTTGACACTATGGTTCTTCAGTTGCAGTAAAAACCCGAACAAGAGTAGTCATTTTGGAGCAGCTGGTCATTAGATTACGATTTCCTGTCGTTTAAACTAGGGATGTTTGGTATTGGCTTTTTTACCGACATCTGATAATGTCCAACTCTTAATTTCCGATGTCTGATATCAATTGATAGATGTATGCACACAATTGTAAGGTTGAATCTCTCATATTTTGAGAAATACAACTATATTCTGCTCAGAGACCAAAGATCCCAAAATATCCTCAACTCAGCCAGAAGAGTTTATTTTGGACATCTGGCTGCCAGATATCAGATACTAGCAGGTATTAGCCAACATGTGGCTAAATCTAATGTTTCTGACAACTTGGTAACTTAACCAACAACTTAAAACCAGACATATTATAAGCAGCTTCAAAGCAAGTCAGTCTGTAGCAGCAGCAGCTGCACCGTAGTCGCATCACTCTGAAAGGAATGCTGGAAAATGAAGTTCTTCCTGAATAACGGGGACTTTTATACATGCTGGACTGATTCTCACGGCGCAAGATCTCACAAGATTTCATAAAGGAACAACAAGATCTTGCGAAATTTTGTTGGTAAAAAAATACCAGTCTAAAAAAACAAACAAACAAAAAAACAAAAAATGATACCTATATCTTCCGATATCACATTTTAATGGAGATATCGACCGACAATATTGGGCATCCCTAGTTTAAACTCTTGGTCATCCAGGTCATGATCGTCTCAAGTAGGGATTGACCGATACAGATTTTTTTTAGGGCCGATAACAATATTTTCTCATCAGCCTCAGCCGATGGCCAATACAACCTGCTGATATTTGGGGCCGATACTGCGTTTGACCCCAAAATTAATTTAACAGACACAATGAAAACTAATTTTGAAAATTCTTTTAAATAAAAAAAAGAAACAAAGAATTTTAAATAAATATATAAAATAGAAACAGTGCACTTGTATATCAAAAAGAAACATTAAACTTGCAATGCATAAAAAAAACTGCTGCCTGTATAAATGCCTGTCTGTGAAGGCCCTTTCAGGACGCGTTTTTCGCTGCGTAGGGCGCAGAGTCGGCGAAATAGCACAGCGGCAGCGAGCACGTCAGGCCGCGGCTAGCGACAGACCAGGAGTGTTCCTCCCGCACGCTTCGTTGTGAGAGATGTACCTCTCATCATCTCAGCAAAGAGCTTTGCTCCAAGGGAGGAGGAGGAGATCAGCAGCAGATAAAAGGGTGGGGGTCCACCTGATCCTGATAACAAGGCAGAACGTGGGGAGTTCAGGCTCGTCCGCGAGCTGCATTCTTTCACACAGACCTCTCCTAGGTTTACTTCAGGCTGAACAAGGACCACTTTTTCCCTGAACTGGCCTCTCCTATTGGACGCGCTAGGATGTCGTCACAGCGCGCTGCGCCCAAATTGAAAAATGTTCAATTCGAGCGCAGCGGCATCAGCGCCACCGTGGCGGCATGCGCCCACCTGGCGCGTCGCGGTGCTCCGCGGCATGGCGGAACGCGCTGCCGCGGCGGTACCACATACACAATGAATGGGTTTGCCGCCGTCCTCTTGCGCTTGCCGCGTTCTATCTGAAAGGGCCTTAAATTATGCAAAGGAAGGTATCAACCAACACAACCGATGTATCAGTTGATGTGATATCAGCAAAAAACACAGATATCGGCCGTCCATTGTATCAGTGTATCCTTTAGACCTAAGAACTTAAATAAAGGTAAGTGGACCTCGTTTCTTTGTTCTTGAAGACCTTTCACCTCTTATTGGTCTTCAAGACCCAAGAATCAAAGTCGACTTGCCTTTATTCGAGCTCTCAGGTTTCCTGTCACAGATGTCGGGGGGGGGGGGGGGGGGGATTATGGAAGATGAGTCGGGAGGACAGGAACTGCCATGCATATGTTATTTGGCTCTTCTTGTTCTCTTTTGTCTTTATCTACAATGCATGAACAGTAAGAAGCGCTATGTTCTTGTTTCCAGATGTGCAGTTATCACAGAGTTTGCCAGAGATCTGCTGGCTCAGCGTGGGGTGAAGTTGGTGGTGCCTGGAGAGAAGGAGAGGGTGGTGGTCTCGCTGTCAGACGAGACGAATGAGGCCGACTTACAGACTGAGGACAAAAATGGTGCAGAGGAGGCCAAAGTTACTGCAACCGTGGGGGAGAAGTGTGAGGTATGTAAGACTGATCAGTGCAGGGAAGCATCACTGAAAGAGCTGATGAATAAACGTGTGTTTGCAGCTTGTCCAGTTTGAACTGGTTTCTTTCGTGGTAATTTCTCATAAGAATGTGGAAAACTAATGAAGTTGAGGTTTAAAGGTGTTCATGGATGACTGTAACAGCTGTGGATCACAGTAAACATAAACAGTGGCTGGAAGTTTGTCCACACAGAGAAAGTTACAGCCAGTGGCTTTATTTTTCATTTTTTCCTCTACTGGGACTTCTTCAGGGTTCCCATGTGTCCTGGAAAACCTGGAAAATGATTGACCAATTTTCCAATCATTGAAAACACATGGAAAATGAGAAAAAAAAGTAAAATGTCTTGGAAAAGCGCGAGTTGCCCCGGAAAATGAATTTTCCTCCCTCTGCTGCGCTCTACCTTGTGGGTGAATGCAAAGCCGGCACTTGTGATGCTACCAACCAATTTGCATATTCACTTAGAGCGCTTCTCCAGCAAAAACACTGACAGACCTGCAGAAGAGTTAAGAAGCTACAATAACAGAGAGCCTTTCTAGAGGAACATTTTTATTTAAATGACATTGCTTTGTTTTAAATTGTCCGTTTTGCTTTGCAGAATCGGATTTGATTTTGATATTTTTGCAGTGATTTTGATTTTAAAGGTACTGTGTGTAAGAATTACTGACATCTAGTGGTAAAGATAGGTATTTGAAAGAAAAGATTTTCCATTCCCCGCCACCCCCCCCCCTGCCCCCCCCCCCCCCCCCACTGAAAACCATATTTTAAAACTCGTGTGGCCTATAACCGATATCGATACCAATATTAAAGATGAAAAATAAATAATACAATATTCGTTCCTTGTGCAAAATTAGAGAAATACCTCAACTTGTGCTATGCAGAACAAGTCAAACTTAATGACAGTTGTTCAAACAACATTAATAGGTTTTTGTGTTATATCCTAGAACCACCTCGATTTTCTTCTCCCTGAGAAAAAAAACAAAAAAACTAAACAAAAACAGGGTTTGGTTATTTACACAAATGACCGTATGTAAACTCTGTTTATACATTCTATGAACATCCTACAAGAAACTGTCTTTAAAAGTTTTAAGGACTGTAAAAAAGAAGTTTTTGAAGAAGAAGAAGAAGTTTTTGTTTTTTTGAGACTTTAGAAACAGCGGCCTGATTGGTTAAATATCGGTAAGTAAGTAAAGTAAAATTTATTTATAAAGCGCTTTTCACAGATAAAAATCACAAAGTGCTGTACATAAAGAATAATTGGTACAATGAAATAACATAACATATTAAAAGAACATATAACAAGAACATAGGATAATAGAATAAAACCCAGTCAATCACCATCAAATCAACCAAAAGCCTTCCTAAATAAAAATGTCTTCAGCAGTTTTTTAAAAGTTTCCACAGAGTCAACCAGACGCAGGGACAGGGGGAGGTCATTCCAGAGTCTGGGGGCTACAGTCTTAAAAGCCAGGTCCCCCCGGGTTTTAAAGCGGGTCTTTGGGACCTTCAAGAGATTCCGGTAGGGTGGCCGATGTCCGATACTCAGTTTTAAGGCGGATATAGGCAGATACCGATAGGGGGCCGATTATATTGTGCATCCCTGCTCACGTTGTTTTGTCCATTTAAGGACACCATCGTAAAAATGGCGGCACACATATGGCAGCCTCCTTGTATGTGCACCCCCAGCAAGTAGATGTAAATGACTCATTTAAAGAAAATAAACAAACAGCTATGAAAGCGATGCAATTACACATTAATAGAAACACAGTTTTGGATTTTATATTACATTTTTCTGCCATTGACCTTTGTTTTGTTTTTTTCACACACTGTACCTTTAAGAATGCAGGTGTCATATAGACGAAGTAAACTGTGAGTAAACAGAACTAAAGGAAACTGGTTTGATGGTTTATTGAACATATTTTGTGGAGAAAGTACAAGAGAGAGAGGGGGAGAGGAATAAACATTGAAACAATCTGGTTAAATGTACAAAATATAAGGTACAGTTGTAGAAAATATCTCTCTAAAGCTTTTGGGGGGTGTAGTTTATGTTTTTATAACTTGACTTTTACTTTAGCAGCTAAAAAAGTCCTGGAAAATAAACTCAAGAAAACAGTGCTCCTGTTCTTGTCTTTGGTATGGCTTCCACTGTGGAGGGTTTGTAGCTTCAGTGGTAAACTGGTCATTTCCCAGTCTGACCAGTAATGCGATACTCAGTGTCTGCAATCCTCTTAGGTATCCTAGGACAAACTTAAGATTATTTAAAATGATGCTGTTCAAGCATAGATTGTTTGAAATACACATACCGGTTCCAGTGCGGACCACTTTGGATGAGGGCTCCTGCCAAATTGCTTATGTTAATCATGTACCAAGTAATTTCACACTTTGGTGGCCCCAAGTGGTAACGAGAGGGAATCTCAGACGATTCTATAAAACTTCAAAGCATTTCATTGCCATTAATGTCCACTAAACACAGGAGACTGAACTCTGCTCCTTACTTAGTACTGCGGTCTTTGCAGGGTTGGACTGGACTCTTTTAATCCACGTTTGCACTGATTTATTCTGATTAAAGGGAAAACATGATGATCGTGGGCAGCAGATGTGCAGTGTTAAATAATAAAAAAAAGACTTTCTATTTTGTTCTCTACTACAGGAGAAAATGGCATATGATGCTGCAGCTTCAGTCAGTAGTCGTTATGGTAACACAGTGAAAATGAAGGGGTGAAAGGACTCGTCGGAGTTATGATTCTGTCTTTGCAGTTCCCTTCAGTTTTAAGTACAACCCCAACTTCAAGTTGAGACGTTGTGTAAATGTAAATAAAAACAAAATACAGTGATTTGCAAATCCTCTTTAACCTTTTTCAGTTGAATAGACCACAAAGAAAAGATGTTTAATGTTCAAACTAATACTTTTTTTTTGTGTGTGTGTAAATATTTGCTCATTTTAAAATGGATGCCTGCAACACGTTCCAACAAAACTGGGAGAGGGGCAACAAAAGACTGGGAAAGCTGATGAATGCTAAAAGAACACCAGTTTGGAACAATCCACAGGTGAACTGGAAACAGGTGGGTGCCATGATTGGGTATAAAAGGAGAATTCCCAAAAGGCTCAGCCGTTCACAAGCAAAGATGGGGCGAGATCACCACATGGTTAGCAACTGCATCAAAAAGTTGTCCAACAGTTAAAGAACAATGTTTCTCAACATTCAGTTGCAGGAATTTAGGGATTTTATTATCTGTGGTCCATAATATATTCAGAAGATTCAGAGAATCTGGAGAACTTTCTAGGCTGAAAACCAGCATTTACTGTCCGTGACCTACCGTGACATCATTTTATAAAGGATCTTACTGCGTGAGTTAACACATCGTTGCTACATCTACATGTGCACGTTAAAACTCTCCCATACAAAGAGAAAGCCAGACATCACCAACATCTAGAACCACTGCTGCCTTCTCTGGACCCCAGCTCATCTGAAATGGACAGACGCAAAGTGGAAAATTGTGCTGTGGTCTGATAAGTCCACATTTCAAATCGTTGATGGAAATCGTGGATGGAAAATCATGTCCGACAGGCAAAAGAGGAAAAAAAACACCCAGATTGTTACCAGCGCCAAGTTCAAAGGCCAGCATTCAGATGGGGGGGGGGCTGGACAATGGAAACCCATTCCATGAAGCTCTCTGCACACTGTTCTTGAGCTGATCTGAAGGCCACATGAACTTTGGAGATCTGTAGTGATTGACTGCAGAAAGTTGGCCACCTTTTCGCACCATGCGCTTCAGCATCCTCTGACCCCGCTCCATCAGTTTATGTGGCCGACCACTTCATGGCTGAGTTGCTGTCGTTTCCAAACACTTCCATTTTCTTATAATACAGCTGACAGTTGACTGTGGAATATTTAGGAACGAGGAAATTTCATGACTGGATTTGTTTAGGATAGGATGATAGGATGCCACCATGACTGGTGGCATCCTATCACAGTTCCACGTTGGAATTCACTGAGCTCCTGATAGCGACACATTCTTTCACAAATGTTTGTAAAAACTGTCCGCATGCCTAGCTGCTTCATTGTATACACCTGTGGCCATGGAAGAGATTGGAACACCTGATTCCCATAATTTGGACGAGTTAGCAAATACTTTTAGCAGTATAGTGTATTTAGTTAATCTTGCCCTGTGGCTGTACACTTGTGTCCTGATACCGCTCATGTTTGTTACTTCAGCAAGGTCTCCGTGTTCTGGAGGGCCTGGCAGCATCTGGCTTGCGCTCGGTGCGGTTTGCTCTTGAGGTCCCCGGCCTGCACAGCGTCACCGCCAATGACTTCTCCTCCAAGGCGGCCGCCCTCATCGCAAGGAATGCTCAATACAACAGAGTGGAGCACCTGCTCCAGGCTAGCTGCAGGGATGCGAGGTATGATTACTGAGCTGCTTCTTCAGGCTTTTCTTCTATCGTACACTACTCACAAAAAGTTCGGGATATTTGGCTTTTTGTATGATGTCAGAATGAACCTAAAATCCACAACAACCTTTCCAGGTGAGCTGAATTAGGCTTTCTCTAAACTTGCAAATTGCACATGTACATTGTTCAAAGGTTAAATATTTATTGCGCATCATGCTGTTCTCCAAATAGATCAATATCCACAAAAAATACAAAAGTAGTGTCTAAAGCGTGACTTAACCTCTAAATGTTCTGGATTAATGACATCTTGTTTCTAAGCAGTCATCAGACCAAGACGACGTCAAACACATGACAAGTTATTGAGACGTTGTCATTTGTATGTTGTGGTGTTCCCAACATTGTTGTTAGCTTTTCTTTCAATAAATTGTTTGAGATGGAGGAATTACCACAGTATGATTCCAATTAAATGTCCGACATTCATGATATAATACCAATAAGGTGTGAAGATTTGACATTTTCCTTAAATAATAGCCAAAAGTTGAATATCCCTAACTTTTTGTGAGTAGTGTATATTGCTTCTATGCTGAGTTCAGCATTTTGTTCAGCCAACGTTGTGTTTAAGTGCTCTATAAATAAAGATGAGTTGAGTCTTCACCTTTGACTTCTTCTTCTGCTCCTTTATCTTCCTTTTTTTAAACTTATTCCTGTAACGCCACATTGTGTGTCTCTTCTTTCTCTGACTTTTTTGTCTTCCTGTAGCTTTTCCCCTGCCCTCTTCGGTTGCTCCTCATGTTTGCTCTGAACAATTTTCCCTGCAAATTTTGAGCTGATTCATCATGTTTCAACTCTCTGGAGGGGTTGCAGTGTTTTTTGTTTTTTTTTTTTGTTCTTCCCAGCTGTAGAATATGGCTCAGTAATTTTTATCTTCCTCTGTTCGGTGCCCAGCATGCTGATGTACGAGAAGCGAGGGAAGAAGGAGCGATATGATGTCATCGATCTGGACCCCTATGGTAGCCCCGCCTCGTTCCTGGATGCTGCTGTGCAGGCTGTCGGTGAAGGAGGTGGGTAGTTTAAGTTTGACCGTAACCACAGGCGTCACCTACCAATCAGGACTGAGTTCTCTGTGGCTGCCACTTTAACCATGACAGCTTGTGAAACTGTTTGGTTTAAAAGAGGACATAAAACTAATGTGAGCTAGAGGATAACAATTAGGTGATGAGTATATGCCTTTTTCGTGTCTTTTATATTTAAGGGATGTTTGTAGTTTTTCATTTTGCATTTATTTCTTGGCTGAAAATGTTTGTTTTCTGAAATTAAGTTGCTAAATTATATAATTTAGTCAGGATTTCAGACAGCAGTCTGTCTCGTGGACTGTTACAGATGTCAAAAAGAAGAAAACTTCACCCTCTTTCATCACTGGAATTTCAATTATCAAGAAATAAAAACGTTAACACTTTATGATATATATCCGTTAAAACCTGTTCATAGATCATTAGTAAACTAGTAATTAATGAGTTACTAATGACTGACACTTAACAAGTAATTAGTAAGCAATAAACTAATAGGTTTGTTGATGATCTATTACTAGTTTATAAGATATTCAATTCAATTTATCTTTATTTGTGTAGCGTCCATTCATGACAATGTCACCTCAGTGCGCTTACTGTAACAGACAGAAAAATTCAGGTCAGATTCATAATAGCTTAGCTAAGGAAACCAACAGATTGGATCGAATCTTGACTTGACCCGGTCCAATCCCCCATCCTGAGCAAGCATGGAGGGGTGGCGACAGTGGGAAGGAAAACACCTTTTTAACAGGGAGGAAAAACCTACGGCAGAACCCGGCTCAGGTAGGGCGGCCATCTGCCGGGGGGGGGGGACAGAGGGGACAGAAAGGGAGACCAACAAACACTGCAGCGTCATCCAGCCAGATCTGCTGAGAGAGGAGAACACAGTTAATGATGCAATACTGTCACAGGTTTCTACATGGTGAGGTAGAGATGGTGGGAGAGAAAGAGCCCAGTGCATCATGAACGTCCCGCAGCAGTCTAAACCTATAGCAGCTTCACTAAGGGAAGGCTAGCCATCCCTAACTATAAGACTTATCAAAAAGGAAGGCTTTAAGCCTGATCTTAAAGGTAGAGAGGGTGTCTGCCTCCCGAACCTGAATTGGCAGCTGGTTCCACAATAGGAGGGGCCTGATAGCCAAACGCTCTGCCTCCCATTGTACTCTTAGAGACCCTTGGAACTACCAAAAGGCCTGCAGTCTGAGAGCGAAGTGCTCTGCTTGGAATATATGGAACTATGAGATCTCTAATATTTAATGGAGCTTGGTCATGGAGAGCTTTATATGTGAGAAGAAGAATTTTAAATTCTATCCTGGATTTAACAGGGAGCCAATGAAGAGAAGCTTGAACTGGAGAAATATGATCTCTCCTGCTGGTTCTAGTCAGAACCCTCGCTGCAGCATTCTGGATCAGCTGGAGACTTTTCAAGGCATATTTGGGGCAGCCCAATAATAAGGAATTACAGTAATCCAATCTGGAAGTAACAAAAGCATGGACTAGTTTTTCTGCATCGTCCTGAGATAGGATGTTCCTAATTTTAGCAATATTACGTAGGTGAAAGAAGGCGGTTCTAGAAACCTGTTTTATATGGGAGTTGAAAGACAAATCCTGGTCAAAAATGACTCCAAGATTCTTCACTGTAGTGCTGGAAGCCAAATTAATGCCATCCATATCAACTATAAAGCTAGATAATTTAGTCCTGAGTTTTTTGAGTCCAACGACTATTAACCTCGGTCTTGTCAGAATTTAGAAGCAGAAAGTTCAGGGTCATCCAGGTCTTCATGTCACTAAGACATCTTTGTAATCTAACAAACTGATTGGTTTCATCAAGCTTCATAGATAAGTATATCTGAGTGTCGTCTGCATAACAATGAAAGTTTATGCCATGTCGTCTGATATTACCCAAAAGAAGCATATGTGAAGAGTATTGGTCCGAGCACAGAACCCTGGGGAACTCCATGAGTTACTCTGGTGTGTGATGAAGACTTGTTGTTGACATTAACAAACTAAAATCTATCAGATAAGTATGACTTGAATCAGTCTAATGCAGTTCCTCTAAATCCAATAACATGTTCAAGTTTCTGTAGCAGAATGTTGTGATCAATGATGTCGAAAGCAGCACTGAGATCTAACAGGACAAGTACAGACAGGGGTCCTCTATCTGAGGCCATGAGAAGATCATTGGTAACCTTCACCAGTGCCGTCTCTGTGCTATGATGAGCTCTAAAACCAGACTGAAACTTTTCAAACAGATTATTTCTGCTCAGATGGGCACAAAGTTGAGCTGAAACTGTTTTCTCAAGAATTTTAGACATAAAGGGAAGGTTGGATATTGATCTGTAGTTAGCCAACTCTCCTGGATCAAGAGTAGGTTTTTCAAGTAGAGGTTTTATTACTGCGGTCTTAAAGGACTGAGGTACGTATCCTGTCGATAGAGATGAATTGATCAGATCCAATATATATGTGTTAATTAAAGGAAAAACTTCCTTAAACAGATTTGTAACTGTAGGTTATAAATCATTAACATACAGTTACCAAGACATTTATAACTCTTTAACTAACAGTTTGTTTATGGTCTATTAACGATCTATAAGGCATCATTATAAATCCTTAAACTGTTAAAGACTTAGCAAGTCATTAAGAACTCATTACTAGTTTATTAATGATCTATTAACTAGTTATAACTGATAATTATTATAAAGTGTTACTATTACAACTCCAGGCCTTAAAATGTGAGAACCACAACCTCAAACAACAATGATCCGGTCAAAGTTCAGACCTCAAGCTGGTGAAAATGCTGTGGTGGGGCCTGAAGAGGGCTGCATGCAGACCTCAATGAGCTGGAGAAACACAGTGGAAGGAAAAATTCCTCCACAGTGGAGTGAGAAACTGATGATGTCATACATTAAAAAAAAGAATTTATTGGAGGTGAATGTGGGTCTACAAGCTACTAGATAATGAGGTGTTAGTTTTTCACAAGCTGCTTCTGCATCTGGTTTATGTTAAGTAATTTGTCAAATCCACACTACATAACTTTCCAACCTTAAAAGTCTGCTTCTGACGCTGACGCTTATGCACATTCTTGGAGCCGTCAAGTCCCTGCAGTGCCCCAAGGCTGAGACACCGAACTTAACAGCTCTGCTCTCCAGCCTAGAGTATCATGTGACGGCTGCGTTTTCCTTCATGATGCCGCATCACACGCCAACATTATCAACGCTCTAGCCGACTTGGACACACACCACGGCTGATTCAGCAAAGAAACCCTGGAGGATTTTGTGAGAGGAGGTGAGGAATAAAGTAGGTGACAAAGCAAGAGATGGGACAAGAGTCAACATTGGACTTGCTTTTACTGGCCAGAGAGCTCAGAGAAGAGACAGGATCCAAAACAAATTAGACGCTGATAGCAGCTGCCACAGTGTAAGAATCTGCTAAGGTTCAGTGGAGGAGTTTTTAGCCACATAAGCATTAGTTTGTTTAACAAATGAGTTGATTTATATTACATTGCTCTTCTGAGGTTGTAATTTGCTTATTTTTAAGTAAAGACTAGATGCTTTATTTCCTTAAAGGGACTTGAGGCAGGAATTAAAAAAAAAACAAACATGAATGTCCTTTTTTTTTTCATACTAATGGGTGATGAAGCTCTAAATACCAAAAATAACGTTTCCACCCACGTTTCTCTCCGTTGCCTTGAACAGGCTGTGTGCTGCAAAATGCGCTGCAATTCGGTGTCCGAATTTCCCGCGTTGCCCTGCGGACGTGACGTCAAATGACGCTACATCTGCAGTTTTGATGCAGGAAAAAGACGGCCGCGTTATATTAAAACACTGTAAGCGATAGTTATGGATTCTTCTGCCGTCAGAATACGATCTAGATTAACTGAAAGACCACTACTAAGTGTAACTACGAAGAAAAAGCTTAGTAAACATTATAGCTTTCCAACTCTGCCATGAGGACGTGACGTCAAATGGCGCTACACCCGCTGTTTTTTTTTTTTTTTTTTTTTTTTAAAGGATTTTTTGGGCACTAGTGGCCTTTATACAACAGTGTACAGTGACAGGAAAGGGGAAGAGAGAGTGGAGAGTGACATGCAGCAAAGGGACCTGGACCGGGAATCGTACCGGGGCCGACTGCACTGAGGAGCTGTAGCCTCTGTTCATGGGGCGGCTGCTCAACCAACTGAGCTAATCACCGCCCCTACACCCGCTGTTTTGATATAGGTAGAAGCCGGTCGCGGTAAATTCAAACACTGTAAGCCATTGTTATGGATTCTTCTGCCGTCAGCAATCGATCCAGATCAACTGAAAGACCACTAAAAAGTGTAACTACGAAGAAAAAGGTGAGTAAACAACATTATAGCTTCAGTTTGTGCTCCCGTGACGGCTTGGCTCATGGCTGCAGTTACCTGAAGCGCCAGTCGCGGCAGTCGCGAGTTTCGTTTCTTAATCTTGCCTCAAGTCCCTTTAACACTTAACACCAGCGCTCCCAGAAATTTCCTGATTGCCCCCACCACCACCCTCCCACCCTCCATCACCCCCCACTGCCATAGTTAAATTGGCCCATTCACCCCCCCATTTTTTTGCAAATCAGGTAATCTGAATGTTGCAGTAAAGTTCTGAATGTTACTGCCACTTTTGGACACTATTTCAACTGTTCTGTGCGTGTGTGTGTGTGTTTATGTATGTATGTATATATGTATATATACAGTATATGTATATATATTACAGGTGTGCAAAACATTCAGTATTTGTATTTGCTGAGGGGGGGCATAGTATTTGTATGTCAAATCGAGTGAATTAAAAAAAAAACAAACAAAAAAATATCGAAGAGGACATGCATAAAGACTAGAGATGCACTGATCCGATACCTGGATCGGATATTGGCTCCGATATTGACAAATTAGCTGGATGGGATATCGGATGAATGTAACCGACCCAGTCATTTCTGAGTTTATCAGCATCATAATTAATCTACACTTTGCTATTTTTTAATAGATAAAATAAAGTACATTTGTATCTGTGTTAATTTGTTACCTTTCTTTAAACAAGGCTAAATGTTGATGTCAAGCCTGATGCCTTCACTCACATATCTAGGTATACAGTTCATTGATTCAAAAGTAGTATCGGCCCGGTATCAGGTATCGGTCGATACACTCAGCCCAGGTATCTTATCGAATTGGATCAGAAAAAACTGGATTGGTGCATCCCTAATTAAGACTGCCATGCCTGGGGACCAAACCTGCCACCTTCTGCTCACAAGACAGGAACTCTAACCTCTGCACTGTCCATCAGAACACACTCAACACACATTCAGCCCAGTTTTGTCCGTTGTCATGGGTGGCCTGTGTCGGTTGCGTTTTACTTTCGATTCACAGTGTTTGAAATCACTGTTCAAAACACCTTCCCATCTTATTTAAGAAAAGTCCGATAAAAGAAGATGGTTTTGATGGTTTTATTGTATATCATTATCTGTTTTATTTGGGCTTTCTAGAGTGATCTCAAGCACGGAAGGTTTCCATGTGCTCTAGCAGTAAACAATTGACAGTGTGTAGACACATGTTATCTAATGTAGAGATGTGAGATGCTGACATTTTATTTTAAATCATTTTATACATCTTATCTGAAAGAGTGCCAGGATCATTATGACTCGAGCTGAATACATGTATGACATGCTGATTATGGCTGGACTCTACAAGAACACGCTGTGTAACAGGAAAAATATTGAACTATCTTTATCAAATAGACCTTTGCAATCCTTGTTGGGCTGCCCTTCTGTTATCAAGGATCTACCTGATCTTGAGAATCATTGGATTTGTTTTTCTTTGAATCTGTGGCTAGATTTTGTAAAGAAGTATCAGATCCAGAAAGAAATAAAATATTGAGATGGCCAGCATACGACCCAGATTTTAAGCCAGCATCCCTGGTTTAAAATATAACAGTGGAACGGTATGGAATTACATCATACTCTCTAATAGTAAAGGAAGGGAAAAAGACTTTCAGTCATGTCTAGAAAATATGGTCTAGAAAGACAAGATTTGTACAGACATACACAAATACATCATTACTATCAAACAGAGGTGAAAGATCACAGCGCAGAAGAGCAATCTGGGGTCACACAAATGTTCATGAGAGCTTATAATTCAAAATCCTCCAAACGAATTATTGGGAATTTATACTCGAGTATCTCACAGATGAAGACCCATTCAACGGATTATATTAAACAAAAATGGGAAAGAGAGTTGGAAATTACAATCTCCCCAGATGAATGGTCTGCTATAATAAGCAACCAGATGTCAACCACGTACTCACAGTGTTGGAGAATTTTTTGTTGGAAGAACCTGGTGAGGTTTTTCATAACCCCCAAAATAAAATCAAGACAATCCGGCTGTCAGGTCCAATGCTGGAGACAATGTGGCCAATTGATGGCAGACCACACTCATATTTTCTGGACCTGCCCCGTCTTGCAACCTTTCTGGACCCAAGTACATGCAACAACAAGGAGGATTTTGGGATTTGACTTTGATCTCACTTGTCTTTCATTCTATTTGGGGAATATACCAAGGGATCTGCATAACAGAGATAGATACTTATTAAAGATCCTTATGGTAGCAAGTAAGAAAGCAATAACCAGATGCTGGCTTTTGAGAGAACCTCCCACCCTGCATCTATGGAAAAATATAATGAATGACATATACAATATGGAAAGTTTAACTTTCTCCTTGAGATTACAGAAGGAAAAGGGAAAAGACTACTGGACTAAATGGACCACATACCTAGATGAAGCTGAGGTGACGGTTGAAACTGTTGATTTTGGATAAGTTTATCACCCTGTGGTGGGCACTCATGTAAATTAACCAATGTGATCGATTGTTTCTGTACGACCTCCTGTTTGCGTTAAGAAAAAGGAAAAAATAAAGTTAAAAAAAACAAAAAACAGAACACGCTGTGTTCCTGGATGCATTTGCACAATAAAGGCGTTGACGATGCGTTAAAAACCCCCATAGAAATACCAGATGCCGAAAAGCCTCGGCAGTTGGTAGGAACCCTAGGGGGAGCCGAAGTAGTTTGGCAGTCGGTAGTTTAAACCTAATTGGTTTGGCCACCCTTAGCAGCAACAACTGCAATGAAGCGTTTGTGATAACTGGCAGTGAGTCTTCTACAGCGCTGTGGAGGAATTTTGTTCCACTCATTTTTTGCAGAATTGTTGTAATTCAGCCACATTGGAGGGTTTTCCAGCATGAACCGCCTTTTAAGGTCATGCCACAGCATCTCAATCAGATTCAGGTGGGGAATTTGACTAGGCCACTCCAAAGTCTTCTTTTTTTTCTTAAGCCATTCAGAGGTGGACTTGCTGGTGTGTTCTGGATCATTGTCCTGCTGCAGAACCCAAGTGCGCTTCAGCTTGAGGTCACCAACAGATGGCCGGACATTCTCCTTCAGGATTTTTTGGTAGACAGCAGAATTCATGGTTCCATTTACCACAGCAAGTCTTCCAGGTCCTGAAGCAGCAAAACAGCCTCAGACCATCACACTAAAACCACCATATTTTACTTTCGGTATGATCCTTTTCTGAAATGCCGTATTACTTTTACGCCAGATGTAATGGGACCTACACCTTCCAAAAAGTTCAACTTTTGTCTCGTCAGTCCACAGAGTATTTTCCCAAAAGTCTTAAAGCTGCCATGACATCAAATTTCACTTTTCTGGGGTTTTGGATGTATAATATGATCTGTTGTGCACTGATGAGGCCATGTGAATGTCCAGAGTGAGAATCAAAGTTCCTGTTTATGGTCTGTCAGCTTTGTCTCTCTGCTCAGAAACAGTTGAATCAGACAGCAGCTTATCATTCTACGTAGTTCTATCATTCTACGTAATTTAATTGCTCCAATAAGAGCACACTATCAAGTAAACAGCCCCCCCTCTCTCTCCTAACGGTTTATGCACTGTCCGCTCCCCCCTCCCCTCCCTGTCTGATTCAGCTTCGTGTATGGAGCTAGTAGTAACTTCTCTGCAGTCAGGTCTGGATTTTCAAACAAATGGATTTAAAAGCAAACTTCTGCAGCAACACTGAGGAAGGCGACCACAACCTTGTCATTACCTGTAAGTTTATTTATTTTCTAAATGCTGTCTTGTCTGATAAACGTAGCTCACACTGTCTGAACTGCCCATGTTGCTAGCAGTTAGCCTTTAGCAAACTCCGACCGCAGCTTGACCTAGATTCTCCAAATAAGGTCATAGCGAAATAAGGTGTAGCCAATCAAAATGAAGTCAACGTGGTCTCCGGGTAAAGCTCCATATCATCACCGGACCCAACTGTATTACTGAGGAAGTGAGGTCTGGCGTTTCAAAACAATACTCCGCTGTAAAAAATGCCGTTTTTTTCTTTGGAGTATTTACATACGCAGTAATGCCAACAACATAAACTAGTTTTTAACTGCTATGTCATCACTCCTTTAAGGATCATCGAGATGCTTTCTGGCAAAACTGAGACGAGCCTTTATGTTCTTTTTGCTCAGCAGTGGTTTTGGTCTTGGAACTCTGCCATGCAGCCATTTTTGCCCCCCAGTCTCTTTCTTATGGTGGAGTCATGAACACTGACCTTAATTGAGGCAAGTGAGGCCTGCAGTTCTTGGATGTTGTTCTGGGGTCTTGGGGTAATTTTGGTTGGCCGGCCACTCCTGGGAAGGTTCACCACTGTTCCATGTTTTCACCATTTGTGGATAATGGTTCTCACTGCGGTTCGCTGGAGTCCCGAAGCTTTAGAAATGGCTTTGTAACCTTTTCCAGACTGATAGATCTCAGTTACTTTGTTTCTCATTTTTTCCTGAATTTCTTTGGATCGCAGCATGATGTCTAGCTTTTAAAGATCTTTTGGTCTACTTAACTTTGTCAGGCAGGTCCTATTTAAGTGATTTCTTGATTTAGAACAGGTGTGGCAGTAATCAGGCCTGGGTGTGGCTAGAGAAATTGAACTCAGCTTACCAAAGATGTGATAAACCACAGTTAATTTATGTTTAAACGGGGAGCAGCAATTGCTTTTTCACACAGGGCCATGCAGGTTTTGATTTTTTTGCCTGCCCCCCCCCCTCCCCCCCTCACATTAATAAAAATCTTCATTCAAAAACTGCATTTTCTGTTTATTTGTGTTATATTTGACTCACGTTTAAATTTGTTTGATCTGAAACATTTAAGTGTGACAAGCATGCAAAAAAAAAAAAACAAAAGAAATCAGGAAGGGGGCAAACACTTTTTCACACAGCTGTACATATTGTAAAAATATTGAATTTCTTTTCCTGTCTCAGTTTTAAACTTAAGTCATGCTTGCCTTTGTCTAACATCTCCTTCTCCAGCCTCTGTTGTACTGTAGGTGATTGAACAAAGCAGCAGTCCGGCCTAATAAGTAAATCTGCCTCTCTCTCCATCTGTTTCTCTTTCTCACAGGTCTGTTGTGTGTAACATGTACAGACATGGCTGTGATGGCAGGAAACAGCGGAGAGACTTGCTACAGCAAATACGGTTCAGTCTCCATCAAAGCCAGATACTGTCATGAGATGGTGAGGGTGCACGCGCACACACGCACACACACGCACACACACATGTACTTCTATCTTAGTGAGGACAGTCATAATGCATTCCCTATCCCTGACCCTAACTATCACCACTGATTGCCTAAACCTAACCCTAACCAAAACCTAATTCTAACCTTAACTCTAAAACCAAACCTTGCCCCTCAGAAAGGGGTCTTTCTTTAGTGAGGACCAGCCAAAACTTTGCAAAAATGGCCTCACTTTCATGGTTTACAGTGCAAAACAGTCCTCACAGTGTAGCAAGTACAAGAACACACATACACTGTAACTGTGAAAATGCATGTGAGGTACATGTGCAGACACGCTGGCATTTTCACATTCACAGTGTCTAATCCTTTGTTCACAAATGTGTACAACAACTGTGAGTGAGTTATGGTGATACAATAAAGGTTTCAGAGTTCTGGGTGGAGGCTGCAGTTTGATCAGCTGGAGGTTTGTAGAAAAATCCTCCAAAATAAAAATACCTCATCTTTAAGGTTCCAGCCCTCGATAATTTAAGACACTGACTTACATTTCCAGCAAGTGTTGTTTCATACTTCGACTTTACCAGCATCTGTGTGAAGCAAGAAATTCAATAAAAAGCAACTTGTGAATGTGTTTGCAGTATTTACATTGCTGCCCTCATTTTCTATCCTGCACACGACTCTGTTGGTTTTACATCCAGCAGCAAGCCCCCAGTAATGTGTCATATGGTTAAAGGTACAGTGTGTAAGAATTGCCGACATCTAGTGGTAAAGATGGATATTTGAAAGAAAAGATATTTTCTTTCACATGACTTCATATTCACTATTGTGAATGTATGGGGGCCATTAGTGGCCAAAATTCTCCCAGACATAAAGATGTTTTCATCTGTGAGTGGATCCAGTGGTCTCAGGTGTAGTTGGGACTAAACTATGAGTAATTATTTTTAATGTCTTTTAAGGCATTACTTAGGGATGCACAATAATTATTCAACCGATAACAGGAAATTATGTCATTCCGATAAATCCGATATCATGATGACTTGCCCTGATAACTTATACCCCATACAGTTGGAATTTTTAAGATCGGACATGCAGAAGTTGAAAATCCCACTTTTAAGCTTTTCTCGCTGAGATATTGCGATTGGGGAAAGAAAGCTGCTGCTTCACAGGTGAGACTGTATCGGGTTTTAAAAAACGGCTATTGTGCATTACTTATACCAAACAATCTCTAACTCCTATTAAACAAAGCTGTTACGGCATTTTTAAAGTTCAGAGGGTTCTCACTTCACTCACTGTTTTGTCCATTTAGGGACACCATAGTAAAAATGGTGGAACAAATATGGCAGCCTCCATGTATGTGCACCCCCAGCAAGTAGATATAAATGACTCATTTTAAGAAAATAAACATAACAGCTATTCTGGTAAAGTGATTACACATCAATAGAAACACAGTTTTGGATTATATATTAAATTTTCTACCATTGACCTTTGGTCTTTTACACACTGTACCTTTAAGTGCATGCCTTTGTTCAGCATGTGTCAATTTTCATCACAGTAATTAGTGTTCATGTGGCTTCTTTTTAATTCCTAATATTCCAGAAAATCCTGCAGAAGATTACATGCTTCAAAGTTTTTTTTGGAAGCTAATTTCTTTCTCCTTTTTTTTCTTTAATTCTTTTAGGCGCTTCGTATCATCCTCCACAGTTTGGACCAGCGGGCGGGTGTGTACCAGCGATACATCCAGCCCCTGCTGTCTGTCAGTGCTGACTTCTACATTCGGGTTTTTGTACGCGTCTTCACAGGACAGGCTACAGTCAAAAACTCAGCCAGGTGCTTTATACACACACTCACACACCGACACACACAGACTGTCTCCTAACAAAGGCTGATGCACCCTATGATGAAAGATGAATGATCCTGAAACTGGGTCACTGCAGTAACAAAATCTGGAAATAATGTCAGTGGCAGAACTTGGTGAGATGTAAGAGAAAAAAGAAAAATGGTCTTATACAGTCTATACATTATTTATGTAATATTCAGGATTCAGATCCTAAAGAATGATGTAATAACAGCACGGATGCAACATAAGCTGTTGTACTGTACGTGTATGCAGTCGTCTTCAATTATTCATACCCTCCAATTAAAGAAAAGGCTGAATTCACAATAGTAATTCAAATAATGAAAAACTAAAACTAATAATAAATAAAAATTTACAAAATTTTCATTTAGTGAAATAAAATGTTGCTTTTAAATTGTGGTCAGAAATAATAAAAAACAAACAAAACTGTCCCAGACACATAAGAGAACCTTTCCCATGAACAGTGGACCAACATACCTGTCAACAGGTGCAGAAGTCTTTTTGAATATTAGAGAAAACACCTGATTGCACCCATTATGCTTGTTTACTTGTTTTATTTTTTGTGTTTTTGTGTTTTTTTTCAACCCACAATTCAAAATCAATGTCATGATTTTCATAGAAGTTTTATTTATTATTACTTTTGTCAATTTCATCTTTTTTCACTGACAGCTGATTTATGAATTAATATTGAGGGTACGAATAATGTAGAGGACTGTACATGGTTCTCAGAAAAGGTTGTCTCTGTCAGAAATGTTCGTAAAAGCGCAGATGTTTCACCTTTTCTTCTGGTGTTGCAGTAAGCAGGCTCTGGTCTACAACTGTGTCGGCTGTGGTTCCTTCCACTTGCAGAGGATGGGCAGGAGAACAAGCAATGGAAAACAGTGAGTATCTTAAATGTTTTGCATGTGATGATCGAATAAAGGTGTGCAGGTCAGCAGACTCCTGCGGGAAACACCCTCCACGCTGATATATGATTTGATAAGTCAGCACAAAGGCCTCGTTCAGACCGTCCGCCTTAAACAAATTTTGTTCTGTATTTAAATTCTGTCCACTTCAAGTTGAGATGGTTCGGGCTGCCACAAAAGCTTCACAAGATTATTTTTTTTCACTTGCAAATAACAGTACAGACAGATGAGATTTGAGAAACAAATCGGACTCGCCTGCAGTCTCAACAGAACCTGAGACACTGAAGGAAAATGTCAGGATTGGAGTGAGAAGGAAAGAGGGGGAAAGTTTCACCTCAAGGGCCATTTGTCTGAATTACTGAAATAACTCAGGTGGACTGCGTCGGTTCAGCTGTTTGGTCAAATGAAAGTTAAGTCTAACCTGAGGGTGCTTCATTGTTTACAATTTAAAGTTTTCTAAATAGTGCGGTGACAGCTCAAGTTTTTCCTGCCCGCACATTAGTTCTCCCTTTTTGTGCAGGCTCAATGTGTGTGTGTGTGTGTGTGTGTGTTGTAAAGTTAAATTTTCTGTGATTTCAGTATGAAGTACTCGGCTGCTACAGGACCCCCAGTTGGACCAGAGTGTGAACACTGTGGACAGAGGCATCAGGTGGCTCCCAGAAACACAGATGCACCACATCACAGCAGTCTATCACATCATGTGTTGTAGTCATGGCGATACATGCAAAATAATGGTGTCTAACTAGGGTGCACCGAAATGAAAATTCTTGACCAAAACTAAAAATGAGCAAGCCGCCAAAAACTGAAACACCGAAAGAAATTATGTCAGTTATGAGAACCACAGCATTTTTGGCCACGGTGTGTACTAACCTTACTAAACCTTACAAAACCTCTGGTGGCCAACTATGAGGCTACCTGGAAGAAGTCATTTTTTTTTAGTTCTCCCTTCATCCGCTAGGGGCTGCAAAACAGAGCAAATCCCCATAGACTCCCATGTTAAAAAGACCAACTTCACAGCAGAAATAAACATGTTTACAGCCTGGTTCAAAAAATCATTTTAGGTTTAAAAGGGTAATTTTTAACTTCATGTCAACTGTGAGGGGGGTAGTTTTTTCATAACTCATCCTTTTAGATGTTATTTAATCTTGAAATTTCACATAATTAAGGGTGTGTCCTTTTGATTGACATGTGGCAGATCGGAAGCCCGGGCTGTCGACCGGCGGCTCCTAGTTAGCGCCTTGTTTGCTCTCAATAAGGTCTCAGTTTGTAGCAGAGTCGCACTACGGCGGTTTTTAGTCGGCTAATAGCAAGTCTAAGCATGTCTTACCTTTACCCCGCCGCTTAGGGGGCTAATCTTTGTTAGCTCCTGTTAGTTTCGAGTTAGCTCGGCTAGCGTTGAGGCCAGAGTACGTCAGCTGTCAATCATTTGCCCCGCGGCTCAGAGCGGCCTTGCCTTTGCCCATTTTAGTATTTTCCGGGAGTGACAACACACGTGACACGGCAAGATGGTGACAGTGAGACACGCCCAACTGGCTTCACTCTTAGCTCTTCAGAAACCAACGGGTGACGTAGCGGAAGGTTTCTTCCCTTTCTATGAACGGTCTATGATAAAAACACAAAGTGCATAAATCACGTGCTGGATGTGCTGTTTGACACGGCCGAAACATCATCAAAAGTTTTGGCCGTGTTGTTTCAGTGATTTATGTCTTTCGGCTGAAGACTGAAAATGCTCTGTGGGTCGTTTTTGGCCAAAACTTTCGGTGGCCGAATTTTTGGTGCATCCCTGTCTAACGTCATTATTTGCAGGGTCTCAGACTGTCTTAAGGCTTCTCTGGTTTGTGGTTTTTCCTTTTTTTTAAAATAAATGATTTAATGTTTTGTAGCTGGGTGGTCCCGCCTGGGCTGAGCCCATACACGACTTGGCGTTTGTCCAGAGGGTTTTGTCTGCCGTGTCAGGGAACCCTTCCAGGTTCGGGACATCTAAACGAATACAGGGCATGCTCAGCATGGTGACAGAGGTATTCGTTTACCTTTATCTACTCTATATGCTGTCTTACAGACACTGATATCGCTCTCTTCTTTTGTCATGTGGGTGCGGTTAGTTGCTTTAAATTTCACGGGAGTTAAACACATTTTTTTTAACCAACTTCTTGACTGGTACTCTGATTGTTACTTCCTAGACTGATGCGCAACCACCTGTGATGTGTCTGTTTCAGGAATTGGAAGATGTGCCTCTTTACTACACTGTGGACAATCTGAGCAGCACAATACACTGTAATACTCCACCACTGCTCCAGTTTAGGTAAAAACATGTAAATACACATGCCCACTGAGGAGAGTGTGCTTGTGACACAAGACATCTTGTAGTGTGTCTGCAAACAATCTCCTGGAGTCACATTTAATTTGAAAATGGTTGCTAATTGTATATTTTAGACTTGATAGTTGAAAAACCATAAAAAACAGTTATGAACGAATAAAAATAGAAGCAGAATAGCCTGGGCTGGTTGTGTTGTCATTATGACTTTGTTTTTATAGGCTTACGATCAGTGTTTGTATAATTCAGCCAGTGGCCAGCGATAGGAGGGTTACGGGTGTCTGCCATTCTTATGTTGTGGGTTAGAAGCTGAAAAGTTTGAGAAGGTCTGCACATGAGCTAGCCACAACAACAAAAACCAGTAGATTAAGAACTAGGGATGTTCAATATTGGCTTTTTCAGGGTTCTTGCAAGGCCTTAAAAGTCTAAAAAAAAGGTCTAAAACTCTGAACTTAAAATTTAAGGCCTGAAAAGGTCTTAAAAAGGGCCATTTAATTCATCCAAGGTCTTAAATTTGATCTTGGCAAGTTTTAATTTTTTACTTTTATTCATTCCCGAGGAGCATTGGCCAGATAGAATATGCTGAATAATATATCAGAGGTTGATTCTTTCCGTCTTTCTGAAAGGTTCAAATAGCTACGAGGGAGATTTTCAATTTCCTTTTCTATTTAAAAAAAAAAAAAAGATGTACAATTAAATGCATTTTTTCTTGAGTTGCACTTGAGTCAGCAGTGTAAATGTCCGTGTCTATTATTCGGTTCAGTCGTCTACTAAAATCCTTTTTTTTAAAAAAAAAAAGTTACTCTTTGGGGCAGTTATTGTTATGTCATTAATTAAGATTGATAAATTGCAAACCCTGTAATTATAATACTTTTTTTTTTTTTTTTTATCAAGTCATATTTTGAATTTCTGGGATTATTTGAATGTTTCTAATAATGCATCATGTTGGTCTTGAATTTAATATATAAAGGTCTTAAAAGGTCTCAAATTTAACTTGTTGAAACTTGCAAGGACCCTGTTTTTTGCAGATATCCGATATTGTCCAACTCTTAATTTCTGATATCTGATAACAACAGATTCTAATATATGCAGACAACTGTTAAGTTGTATATGTCATATTTTGAGAGACATAACTATATTCTTCTCTGAGAGCAAAGATCCCAAAATATCCTTAACTCAGCCAGAGGAGTTCATTTTGGAAATCTGGCTGCCAGATATCAGATACTAGCATGCATCAGCCATCATGTGAATAGTTACAATGTTTACAACTTGGTAACTTAACCAACAACTTAAAACCAGACATATTATAAGCAGCTTCAAAGCAAGTCAGTCTGTAGCAGCAGCAGCTGCACCGTAGTCACATAGCTGAAAGGAATGCTGGGATATGAAGTTCTTTCAGGATAACAGGGAGTTTTCTACAGAGGATGGAAATTAGCCGCTGGCTATAATCTTGCATATTTGCACGGAAGTGTATATTTATATTCCTGGTCCCTATTTTAAATAAATAAATTGAAAATTGAAATTGAATGCTTGGGCTGCTGGTAATAACATAATCGTGCGAGATTTCATTAGTAAAAATTGGTTGGAAAAAAAGTTTACCGATATTTTCTGACATTACATTTTAATGCAGATATCGGCCAAAAATATCGGTATGCCGACAATATTGGACATCCCTATTGTGAACCAACAGGCCATGTTCTGCATTTTCCTATATTGTTCATAGATTCCTTCACTCGTTAATCGGTTCCTTGATGTTCCACTCCTCCATTTTTCTCAAGCTTAATGAACTGATCTGCCTTTTTATCTGCAGGTCTGCTCTCCTTAATGCTGGCCACAGGGTTTCCCTCTCTCATGCCTGTAAAAACGCAGTTAAAACAGATGCTACTCCTGCAGACATCTGGGACATCATGCGATGCTGGGTAAATAGTAAAAGAAAAAAAAAATCCTTTCTTGTTCCTGCTGTTGGCGTTTGAAGGAAATATGAAAATATATATATAAAAAAATTAAACTGCTTTGTGTAAAACATATTTAAGTTTTTTTCTTTCTTTCTTTCTTCTTTTTTTTTTTTTTGCTTGATCATCTGCTGCAGGAAAAAGCCAACCCTGTGAAGAGGGAGAAGCTGTCTGTGACAAGCCCTGCATTCAAAATCCTCTCCCACTGAACCCTGGTGAGACCAGTCCCAAACCCCCCCTCCCCATTATACTTTAATATACTTAAAACTATAATAAATATTTAAAAATTTTGGAAGTAAACCTGCAAAACCCTTTTTAAGAGATATTTCAAGGTTTAAATCTGTGGTTTGTTGATTTTTCTTTGGATTTATTATTTATTTTTTTTTTAACAGATAAAAAAACAAAATGACTTTAATTGTTTTACTGTTCGGCATAATTGTAGAGAGAAAAATTTCAAGAAATCTTGAATTTGATGCCAGCAACACAGTAAAGAAATGTTGAGGTGGGGATATTTACCATTATGTTGCATCATCCCTTCTTTTATTTATACTTTTAATAATTTAGAAACTGTGGATACTAACAGTTGGAATTTTTCCGATATATTTGTATCCGCTTTTGTTTAATACATGATTTTAGCTGTGCAACAGTCTGTAGTCATCTGATACTCCTCTCCATCGCTTCATGCATTTTGAGTAGGAGAAAGATCTGGACTGCAGGCAGACCAGTCAAACACACACGCTGCGTCTATGAAGTGACCCCGTTGGAAGGCATGCAGAATGAGATCTGCATTGTCCCGCTGAAATATTCATGGACTTCCCAGGAAAAGATGTCACCTTACTGGTGGCATATGACTTTCCAAAATTCCAGTATACAACTCTCCAGCATCCTCACACATATCAGAGTCATCCATCTCATAGACTGATAGTCTCACGCCATCACTGGATGCAATGCCATTAGCTCATAACTACCTGTGTGGTCTTTGTCATCCCCCTGAAACATGGAATAAAGTCCATTAGTTGTTTTTCTTTTCTTTTTTTAATTAATCATGTAAAATGTGAACTCAGCTGACTACAGAACAGAAAATTTAGCTTGCATTTTCGGATACAATGACAAACTTTCAGTAAAAATACAAGATATTCATAGTCGTACGTTATATGGACCCCGCGAGAAGCGAGAACTTTGTTCTTGTTCTCGAGGCCCCAAGACCAAAATGACATTTTGTTCTCACAGATCTGATTGGAAATGTCTTTCGGTTTGTTCTCGACACATCTGCTTTGAGAAGTTTTGAGTAATTGGTTGGATATAAGAGGTGGCCGTGGTTAACAGAAGCTTCAAAGGTGCCATTACAATAAATTTCACTTTTCTTGGGTTTTGGGGTATAATATGATCTGTTGTGCACTGATGAGGCCATGTGAATGTCAAGAGCGAGTATCATACCCCTTTCCCACTGGCCAAAAAACCTGTTTAAACCTGCGAACAATCGACTTTTAGTGGCAGTGGGAAAAGCTCACCGACATGCGTCAAACGACTCGGCAAGCGATGCGCGTTAAAGTCACTTTCAAGCGGCTCGACTCCAATCTGCATGCAGTGGGAACACCATACCCGGGTTGACCTGCGAATTTACGTGATGACGTTGGGCTGTATGTGGCTACATTGTGACATCGTGCCAGTCGTTTATCATAAAGTACCGAAACAACTCTGATTTGGCCACAAATTCACGTCGCCTGCAAGAAAATCATTCGCAACAAGAAGGCATATTGACCACGGCCTGGCTCGCTCTCCATTGTTTACTCTCCTGATTTCTGTCGCACGGCTGACGTCATCAACGCTAACCCAGTGTGATGGTGTCACCAGACTTGCAGCGGTGGGGACAGAGGCCACGCAGCTTGCTAGCAGGTGATAAGACCCAGCTTTTTTTTTTTGTCAATTGGAAAGGAGCCAAATGCCGATTATGAGTGGGTCGATGCGCGTTTGAAAAAACCCGTTTGAACACACTAATTTCAGCAGGAAAGTGGCTTCAGAGTCCCTGTTCATGGGTGGTCAGCGTTATTTCTCTGTTCAGAAACAGTTGAATCAGACAGCAACTCGTTATTCTACTGTATGTAATTCATCCTCTCCAATTATTGCACACTATCAAGTGAACAGCTTCCCCTTTCCTTCCACCCTCCACTCCGCTGCCCCCCCCCCCCCACCCAGCTGATACACCTGCATGAGTCGAGCTAGTCTGACTGCTGAACATGGATCATTTTTAAGTTGGGGTTTTCAAACAAATGGATTTAACAAAAAAATAGCAACACTGAAGGAGGCGACCACAATGTTGTCATTACCTGTATGTGTATTCATTTCCTAAATGCTGTCATGTCTGATAAGCGTAGTTCACTGTAGCCACTTTCCCACTGAAATTAGCGGGTCCACATGGGTTTTTCAAACGCGTATCGACCACTCATAATTGGTATTTCGCTCTTTTCCTATTGACAGAAAAAAAGCCGGGTCTAATCACCTGCTGGCAAGCTGCGTGGCCTCTGTTCCCACCGCTGCGTGTCTGGTGACGCCATCACACTGGGTTAGCGTTGATGATGTCAGCTGTGCGACAGAAATCAGGAAAATAAACAGTGGAGAGCGAGTCAGGCTGTGGTCAGTTGGTTTCTTGTTGTGTCTTTGTCCGTCCTCAAAATGGAGGGAAACCAGCAGATGATTTTCTTGCGCAGATGGAATGCAGGCGGCGGGAATTTGTGGCCGAAGCAGAGTTGTTTGGTACTTTATATGATACACGACTGGCGCGATGACACAATGTAGCCACTTACAACCAAACGTCATCACGTAAATTCGCAGGTCAACCCCTGGTCTGGTGTTCCCACTGCATGCCAATCGGAGCCGAGCTGTTTGAAGTTGCTTTTAACCCACGTTGCTTGCCCAGTCGTTTGACGCGGGTTGGTGAGCATTTCCCACTGCCACTGTAAGCTGATTGTTCACGGGTTTAAACGGGTTTTTGGCCAGTGGGAAAGGGTTTTGTCTGAAGTGCCCATGATGCTAACAGATAGCCTTTAGCAAACGAACCGCTAGCTACCAGCAGGTTGACTTACTCTCGCTAAATAAAATTACAGCCAAATAAGGTTATAGCTGATCAAAAATTTTGTCAAGTTGGTCTCCGGGCAGATCATATCATTACCGCACCCAACCCTTTTCCTGAGGAGGGAAATCTGCCGTGCCTTTTGGTGGAAACCTCTCACTTCCACATTTCTGCTGACGTGAAGTTGATTGGATAGTTTTAATGAAGAGCTGACTGACGTGGTGAGAAAATACGAAAACTGAACATGTTGACAACATTTTTCGCATTTACATACACAATCACCACCGCATGCTCAACTGTGCCCTGCCGCAGATGGAGTCAAGATCTCTGGGTCAACACAGTCATCCCCCCCAGTTTCTCATGGAGGATGTATTGACGGGACCAAAACAAACTCTTCTTGCAGCCTTGAGAACAAGAGCAAAGCAAAGTTCTGCTTCTTGTAGAGTACAAGCTTTAACTATGATGGCATGATCTACCATTAAGATTTTCCCAAACTACCCGAATCTTTTTACGTTATTATTCACCTTAGATTCTTAAAGTCCTTCGCTAATTTCCTCATAGTTTTACACTGAGAAATATTCAGGAACTTATTGATGATTCAGACAGTTTGATGCAAAGTTGTGAGCCATGATCCACCCTTGCCTGAATAGACCAAGCTTTTGGTAGATATTCCTTTTTATAGCCAATCCTGACACCCTCACCTGTCCCTAATTAATTTATTTATAGAATCTTCCAGAACAGTGTGTTGTATTTTATAAACTTCTCTTCATGTGCATTTTTTTCCAATATGTTTTATATTTTATAAATACAATGAAATTGTTAAGAGAACAATAGGAGTTAATAAGGGTTCTTATAAGTTACAAATATGAGTTTGGTTTTATTTTCAGAATGTAGTAATTTTCTAGTATGATGTTGAAACAGCCAGATTTTAAAATTTAAACCAAAACACTTCACAAAAAACATTTATTTTGGCCTAAATGTGGACATACTAAGGTATTTTTTTTAATTTAGTGTGTGTGGGGGGTGATATTTGTTTTGAATTTAGTGTGTATGTGGTTTTCTTTTTGTGTGCAGCTTGAAGGCCTGTTTCACCGTGAGGGAGGATGCCAACCCTCAGTCCCGTAAACTACATTTGACCCGGTTCCAGGAGAATCCTCAGGCCTTCTGGGGACCCAAAGCTCGAGCCAAAGCTGGGTAAATGAGACTCCTATAATACACACAGTAGCGGACTAATTAATCTAAAGTAATCACAGTTTTGAGAATTGTCCCAGATTAACCCTTAAAACTCTGAGCCTTTTTTGTTATTTTTTTAATGCATGTAAAACCTCAACTCTTTAGGCACAGTATACAGACATCTTTTCATGACAGCCTCCGTTGTTGGAGTACAGCGGGGAGAGCTATTGATACAAAAGTTTCACCAGATGTTGGCAACAACCCAAGTAATGCACACATACAAAGAAATCTGAACATTTATGTCCTTAAATAAATTTGTGTGTAATATCGTGAAATGACACAGGGTAATAAGTATTTACTACGCTTATTTATTTATTACTTGGTGCAAAAACCATTGTTGGTGATTTCAGTCTCCAGACGCCTTCTGTATGGAGAAACCAGTGGAATACATTTCTCAGGTGTGATTTTGGCCAATTATTGCACACAAACTGCCTTCAAATCTTCAAGGTTCCGGAGGTCTCTTCTGTCAACTTGGATCTTCATTTCTTTCCAAAGATTTTCAATTAGATTTAATTGACTGGGCCATTCTATCAGCTTTATTTTCTTTTTCTTAAACCAGTTGAATGTTTCCTTGGCTGTGTGCTTGGGATGGTTGTCTTGCTTTTCAGTTGCGGCTCCCATACTATGCAACAGCCTCCCAATAGGAGTGAGGACTTCCTCATCCCTAGACCAGTTTAAGTCCAGGCTCAAGACTTGCCTTTTTTCATTGGTTTTTAAATAAACTCATCGGCGTCTGATCTTGATTGGACATTTAGAATGATGCAAACAGAACTGCTCTTATTGTGTTTTATTGTTTTAGTGCTTTTATGTGTTTTTGTATATTGCTTTGATGTTGTGAAGCACATTGGTCAACAGTTGTTTTTAATTGTGCTATATAAGTAAATTTGAATTGAACTGAATTGCTGAAAGATCCAGCCTCTTTTCATCTTCAGCAGATGGCAGCAGATTCTGGTCCAGAATGTCTTTTCTCCATTCATTCTTCCTTCAATAATATGAAGTCTGCCAGTACCACATGCTGAAAAACAGCCCCCCATCATGATGTTCCCACCTCCAAACTTCACTGTTGCTGCGGTGTTTTGGGGGTCAAGTGTGATGCTATTTCTCCTCCAAACATGTTGTGTCTTATGACATCCGAAGAGTTCAGTTTAGGTCTCATCTGATCAGACTATGTTTCCCAGAATGTCATGGGTTTCTCCAGATGTTGTGTTGCAAACTTCAAACCAGCATCAACATGCTTTTTCTTCAGAATAGAGTCTCATGTGGTGTGCGTGCATGAAGGCCATGGAGGATAAGTGCATTACTTCTCGTTTTCTCTTTAACAACTGTACCTGCTGATTCCGGGTCTTTCTGAAGCTCTTCATGTGTTCAATACTTATTCCCTATTTTATTTCACTATATTAGACATGACTTCATTTATCGACATAAATGTTAGGATTTCTTTGTATGTGTGCATTACTTGGGTTGTTGCCAACATCTGGTGAAAATTTCACATAAATAGCTCTACTAGAAATATATTTTCTGAGAAAAATGTCATGTTCAATACTTTTTCCCCCGCTGTATGAGTACTATGATTGTGTAAAATGAATGTATCTATTGATCCTCCAGTTTTTTTTTTTTTATCTATTTAGTTATCTGTGCTAGAATTTACTGTCTATTCTCACAAAACCACCTCCAACTCAAGCTAGTTTTTGGCACCACTATGCCTCAAATGTCCAGCCTTAAAGGACCATTATTTTTGCTCTTTTCAGTCAAATAATTTTCCTATCACTATTGATTTTTGGCTGTCAAGCTTTCTAATTGGTCAAAAGTCTGACCAATGAAGAAGTTATGAAGTAACTTCTTCATAATTTTTTGATCAAAATAGAGGTCTTATAGCAACACGGTGATGGCGTTCTTCGTGTTTATGGATCACTCATTGTGGATTAATGATATAAAGTCTGAATACTACATTTAGCAAATGCACAAGTACTAATAAACCTCCTGGATAGGATATAAATGCCTGTGAAGCTTCCATAAATCATCTGAAGCAGAGGTAGGCAACTCTGGCCACTCCAAGCCACAGTCCAGCAGGTTTTAGATGTTTCCTGCTCTAACGCATCTTATTCAGATAAAATGGATCCAACAGCTTATCAAGTTCTACTCAGTGACTCATTCATTTAAATCAGGTGTGATGAAACAGGGAAGCATCTGAGACCGGCAGTTTGCGGCTCTGAAGGACTGGAGTCGTCTACCCCCTGACCTTAAGAGTAAGCTATCTATTCCAATTTACCGCCCCAGAATTGCCCACTACCGTTCCTTAGAAACAGTTGACAGTATTATTGATGGTGTTTTGGGATGCCAGCAATCTAGTCGAGTTTTACGGGTTACACTAATTTTCTTTAGTTCTAAGTCATGGCGGTGATTCCTCAGAGAAGCCTTTACTTTACTTTTGCTTGTCAGAGATATACACAATAAAGACCAGACAAAATTTTACAAAACTTGTTGGAGATGGTGTAGGTATAAGGTAATAGAAAACCCATTAAACTCAAAGATCTGGATCAACATCATAAAAAAAAAACCACAGAAAAAAAACAGGATGCACATTATGGATTTTTTAAAAATTGGACTCCAGGACTTATCCTCTTATTGACAAATCCCAAGATTGTTCATTTAGCTTCAGTTTCAAAACAGCTGCACACCAAAAGTGGGAGGATTGTTTTCCCCCAATATTTTTAGTGAAGAAAACAAAACAACTATATAAGTCAAACAAAAAACAAACAAAAAAAAACCTGTCAGAATAAAGGGTCAAATTGGGTAGGAACAATAAAAAATCTATTTCTTTTTTTCCCCTGAAATTTCCTGTACCGCCCTTACAGCATCACGTTCTCTTCCTCGTGAATCTACAATCCCTGCCCATTTTTATTGTCTTTCCCTCCAGAGGTGGCATTGTTACTGACCTGCAAGACAAGAGGAAGAAGTACCAGAACAAGCGAAAGAACCAGATCACAGACTCCTCCGAGTTAAAGAACTTTCCCTGCAAGAGATTCAAACAGGTCAGAATCATCAAACTGACTCACTTGTTCGTGAATGACCGCATGATGCCTTTTATTGAAAAGGTAGTAAAGAAGAAAAGAATTTTTGGAGTTGAGTTGAGATAACTGGTTGTTTATCTGTTTATTAGGGATGTTTGATATAATCAGCGTACTGATATTGGCGGCCAATATTGGCATTTAAATGTGATATTGGAAAATATTTATCGTTTTTTTCGGACCGGTGTTTTTACTAACTAAATCTCGCGAGATTTCTTAATGGTACTACGAGATCTCGCAGGAGTTCGTTCTGTCAGCACCGCTCCAGCAAGTAGAAAAGTCCCTGGCCGTTTCACAATATGTGTACTTTTGCGTACTTGCGTTCTTGTGCCCTTTTGAAACATCATCAGTAGAGGTCCAAGTACTGTTCCAATTCAAAGAACGCATCAAGACGAATACGCTCCACATTCCTGGATGTGTACTTGCTCCGCCCACATTTCCGAGTCTGCATTGTAGGGGACTTTTGTGGACTTCAAGCATCCTTATATCCCATAAGACATTGTGGCGTAATAATGGTGGATGCTGAAAGTAACAGCTATAAATGCTGAAAATACTCATTTTTCGTAATGTTGGTTTTATATAACTTTTCTCCAACAGAGTTGTTTTAATTCAACTTCTTGGTGGTTTTATGACGTTTAAACCGTTATTAAAAGTGACTAGCGGATTCACAAACAGCTAATGGTAGCTAATCATAGCGGTTATGCAGATTAGCTGGATTTAACTGCCACACTTAATCAGGGCTTTTGCTACTTATTATTTTAATATTAGATATCTGTCATGACATAACTTCAGCAACGCCTATGATGTAATCAAATACGTTTCTGTTCCAAATCCACGAGTGTACTTGCGTCCTTCCGTCCTTGGAAGTCTGTACTTCCAACGAGTCCATACTAGCAAGTACACAAGTATGTTCTTAGTATACTTGGTATTGAGAAACTGCTCCTGTTATTGTGGAAGAACTTCATTTCCCAGCATTCCTTTCAGTCATGTGACTACAGTGCAGCTGCTGCTGCTACAGACTGACCTGCTTTGAAGCTGCTTATAATATGTCTGGTTTTAAGTTGTTGGTTAAGTTACCAATTTGTCAGAACATTATTATTAGCCACATGTTGGCTAATACCTGCTAGTATCTGGTATCTGGCAGCCAGATGTCCAACATGAACTCCTCTGGCTGAGTTAAGGAGATTTTGCCCTCAGAGCAGAATATAGTTGTAGTTCTCAAAATATGAGATATACAACCTCACAGTTGTCTGCATTTATCGCCACGGTTGATATTGGATATCGAAAATTAAGAGTTGGACAATATTGGACATCGGTAAAAAAAACTATATCGAAGCTCCCTACTGTTTACCAGTCAGTTAAGATCTGGAGATGTGGACGTGGAAGCAGATGGTTTTCACACAGCTGTGGGAAAAAAAGGAACACAGGGTTTCTTCAAAATTCCAATTTTCAAAACTTTTCTTTTTCCAGACTTCTTCCTTGTGTTTTTTTATTGGGTATTTTTGACATCTGGGTACAAATGCCAAGATCTTTATTACACGGTGTTGAGATCCAGTGGTGAGCATGTATGTTATATTTTGATTATGTGGCCTATCTAAGAGAAGATTGTAGTTTTGGGTACTGCAGCTCATTACCACGTAACCATTACACACACACTATTTCAATCAGAGGAATGCACCACTGACATAAAAACTTACCTCCTTGAATCTTTCTGCTGTTTTTGTGATTACCCCCTTTTCTCTCTGTCTCTTCAGGGAACATGCACACAAGGAGACAAATGCTGCTACTCCCATGACGTGGAGCAGACAAATGAAGAGAAAATGGATTGATTAAGTAATTTTATTTCTGAAGTTTGAATGGCCCAGTTTAGCCTGGCTGTCAGATTATAATGCAGGAGGACAGCAAGAACCTGTCTGTACATATTTCAGTTGTTTTATCCTATTTTTTCCTTGCCTCTCAACTGTTGTCAACATGTACTGCATACAAATAAAGTCATCACTATGACTTTAAACACTTTGTTTTATCCATTTTAAAGCTATTTTCAAGCCATCATGAATCCTGTTTTAGTAAAACTGCATACTTTTGGAAATATAATCATTTTCTAGCAAGGGAGCTGTTCATGATATAAAACTGCAGACTAAAAACAAACTGTGTTTGTCTAGAAACTCATCCTTATGTAACACCCCAGCATGTATTAAATTTTTAATGGCAGCAGTGAAAGTGTGTTTCTCATCCAGCGTCATACATGGAAATGGCACATTCCTGATTTCAGAAGAGCTGCAGAGTCTCAGCTGGATGTGTTTGGAAACCGATGTCAAAATCAAAGAAAAGGAAAACCAGCTTTGCTGTGATGTTGCACAGCATCTGAAATAAGATGCCAGCAACAAAGTAAGAATGACTGATTTTATTATCAGATGTTTGGTAAACAATAGAAAGTCATTTTCAAATTATATACACTTATTGCACAGATCAGGCAGCCAGTACAAGAATATGACATTTACAGAAACCAAAATACCAGATTCCCGTTCCCGAACAGTGTGAATGTGCACATGGTGCAAAAAGAAGTGAAGGCTTAAAAGGCTTTTTCTCATGTGATCATAAGGACTATGCAGTAATTGTAAGATTAAGAAAATTCTGTAAAACATTGGAGAAAAAAAAGTCAGTTTTTTTTTTTTTGTGGGATTTCACTTTCCTGTGTTCAATACCAATATGGTAACAACTTCATATCCTGCACATGCCGCACATTTAAGGAAAACTGAATTCAATGTCACCAAGTAGAAAAGTTAAAGAAGTCTTAAAATGTGATTCTTTAAAGGTACAGTATGTAAAAAAATCAAAGGTCAACGGCAGAAAAATGTAAAATATAATCCAAAACTGTGTTTCTATTGATCTAAAATAGCTGCACTAGAATAGCTGTTATATGTTTATTTTCTTAGAATGAGTCATTTGTTCCTCCATTTTTACTATGGTGCCCCTGAATGGACAAAAGTATTCATGTGAAGTGAGAACCCTCTGAACTTTAAAACTGCTGTACCTGCTTTGTTTAATACGAGTTAAAGCACTGTTTGGGATCAGTAATGCCTTAAAAGACATTAACAGTAGTTCCTCATAGTACGGTCACAGCTAAACCTGAGACCACTGGATCCACTCACAGATGAAAACATCTTTATCTCTGGGAGAAATTTGGCCACTAACAACCACCATTAGGGCTGTGTTAAACGATTATTTTTTAAACGATTAATCTATCGATTATTTTTTCGATGCATCGATTAATCTAACGATTCACTTTTTTAGCTCGATTCGATTCGATTATCGATTATCTCCTCATAAATTGACAGACAGCAATTTATATATGCTGATAAAGATATCTAAAATGTAAAAAAGAGCATGAATAAGAAGGCAGTGGGAGCCAGCAGCCTGTCATGGACTTTTTTCATGAACCAACAGAATGTAAAATTTATGTTGAAAACACAGTAGACTGAAAAACAGGCTTTTAATTCTTTCATTTACATGAAAATAATAATAAAAAAGTCATTATTGAAATAATATGATCATGTAAACTTGGAGGATTTAAGCTAAAACAGATTATTTTCCAACAAAAGATAATGAAGATAAGTAAACATTCAGAGTTGAAAATGATATTGGACATGGGTCTAGCTTCCAGAAAAAGTGCATCTTCATCTTGTTTCTGTTTATGCTTAATACGGGTGCCAATCACTTGGAAATTAAATTAAAAATACTTTATTTATCCCAGAAGTGACGACACAATACTATTACCAACAGATGAAACACTAACATTAGATTGAGAATGTGACTTTAATTATATTCAGTCAGAGACGAGACAGCTCCCGGCATTAGCTGTAGTTCCACCCACGGCCAGCAGATGGAGCTCGTGCTTCATGCTGACCGTCTCAAACAGGCCTGACGTGTCTGAAGACATGGCGTCCATCTCACGGAAGTTGTCTCATGTCTCATTAGGCTTCGGATTCGCCATCCCTAATATATAGTTATACCTTCGATAAACGAGTGTGGGCCTTCACTGCCTTACACTTTGGAAACTTGGAAGAGCCACTCGCGGAGATCGCGCCGCCATCTTTGTTTTAGTCTGAAGTCGCATGGCGCCGCCATCTTTGTTTTGGTCTGACGACGCATCGGTACGCATATTTTGCGTCGACGTATTTTTTGCGTCGACGTAATCGGTTACGTCGACGAATCGTCCCAGCCCCAACCACCATACATTCACTACAGTGCTTGGAATATGAAGTCATTTGAAAGAAAACATATTTTCTTCCAATACCCATCTTTACCACTGGATGTCAGTCATTCTTACATACTGTACCTTTAAAAACAGAGAGAGAATTTCTGTTAAAATTCCTGCTCAGATATGTTCAGGCTAAAATCATGTGTGCAGCCTCTTTTTAATTTTTTTTTTTTTTTTTTTTTTACCTGCAAAGGATTTCAATTGGTCATCAAGCTGCGCTCAGTTACTAACCAAGGCTGAATTATTTGTAATTTTTAAAAAATATCAAAGCATATAATTGGTTATCTGAAGCTAACCCTGAGTAGGAAAGTTCGGATCTCCATCGGTCTCAGGGTGACCTCCCACGCAGAAGGATCTTCATGCGTCTTTAGCAGCGGCTTCTCTTCTGAAAGACAGACACAGTGTCAAAATGACCATACATGGACGATCTTTGTCCAAAAAATGTCCAAAGCAGTTTGGTTTGTAGGTGTCCAAACAATCCAGTACTCCCAATGATCCACTCCCACAAAGATAAAACATGAAAAGCAGACTGAGCCTTGTTACAGTAAATCATTTAAACACCCCGTGGTTTAATAAAGCTGTGAACTGTAAAACTGCATTCATGCCTCATTATATTAACCTGGGCTTAATTAATGCCTGCAGGGAGAAGGTTGGTACTGTAAAGCTGACTGTAATGGAGCAGTGATTACCACCGCTGTAGAGTTAAAAGGTGTCAGGGAATCTGTGCTGTCCTCAAGCAAGTGTTTAACCTGGATGTGACCCTATAAACATCAGTCAGTGACTGGCAGGAAGCTGGTGCTGAGGAGATGCCAGATGACACCACTTCTCCAACATTTGGCTGCATGGTGACTGTGAGCTGATTCCCATGATCACACTTCCCTCCGGTGTCTTTCCTCCATTAATGAGAAGTTATCTCAGGTTTAAACTTGTCATTTGATAATCCAATACAGTTGAACCTCCCTGATGTTTGGGTAAAATATCCCAGAAATATTCAAATTTGAGTAAATTTCTACAAATCTTTGTATCCTCAACAGAATGAACTTTTTAGATGCACATTTTACTTTCCTGGGGAGGAATATAGAACAAGATGGCAAGTTTGCAAGTTGTCTAATTTAGCATTTGGCCAAAATCAATTAACAAAAAAAAATTCCCCTAATGGAAGAACTCCATTTAGCCTGATGAAGTCTTCACTAATGACACAATTAGTGCAAACATTTGAGCTGCTTCTTGAGAAAAATTAAAATCATTTAGTTGCATACTTTTCCAAAAATGACGTAACTATTATATTTCTTCATGTCCAGCATTTTTACTAAAAGTTCTCAACTCAACTTGATTTATAGTCCTTTAAAAACAACTACAGCTGGCACAAAGTGCTATACACATCAAGCAAATAGTACAACAATTGTTGTTTTTAAAACAAAGTGAAAACAAAACAAATTAAAAAGATAAAACAATTAAATATAAGTAGAAATAATTTAAACAAAACAAGTCTCATGCTGCGTTGAAAGTCAAAGAACAAAAATAGGTTTTAAGATGAGTTTTAAAAAGTTCTATTTAATTTTGTTACTTATTGTTGGGCTTAATTTCTGATACATTTTAGTTGGGGTAAGATTCATATATATTATGTATTTCAGCTTCATAATAAAAATGCTGCTTTTATAAACTGACAATTCTCTAATATCAAACCCACTGAAATGGTAGAAATCGTGCATGGTACAGTCTAAACTGTATATATTTAGAAAATAAAGCGATACTAAGCAGGCAACAGATCTGCAGACATGGATCAAGGTGTCTTTTCTGCATCAGTGTTAAGCCTGTGTGCTTTCTGCCTTTGATAATGATAGTTTAGAGAGTATTTTTCATTATGTAATTTAATATATGGCCCTGGTTTAGAGTCTGAACTTGCTTTCCCTCTTTTTTCCCCACCTTCCCTGATTGGCCTTCTGCGGTATTCACCAAGACATTACCTCCACCTGCTGGTGTAAAAGTGTCGTCCTCCAGTCATTCATGGCTGCTGTGTGTGTGTTAGTGAGCAGCTTGAAACTACAGCTTCTGTTGAGGTGTTTTAAGTTTATGAAGGAAAAGTTTTTCCCCTCTGTTTTGGATTAAAACAAAAAACTTGATTGTTGTTTTGCTATTTTTAATGTCTCTCCCCTGGAACCCTGTAATGTAAACCTGTCCACTTATTTCTTGTGTGTGTGTGTGTGTGTGTAAATACAAGTGTTACGATTTTCCAAGGAAAATAATCAATACATGACTGGATTTCTGCCTAAAATCTGCAGAGCATCGGTGTCACAAAGGTGAGGTCTGACAGTCTGTGTGTTCCTCACAAAATATTGTAGGAATGAACCCTAATATACCAACTGGAGGAGAAACTAGCACAACCCGCAACGGGAAGTAGGTTGGTATGCTTTACTCTGCTTGTTAAGCCCTTAAAATACTGCAATTTTCACTCAAAACAGGTTTCTATGGATAAGCAACTTGAGAACCAACTATTTTAGCAGACTACTTTTACTGAACCCTTGCTGATGTAACTGACTGCTTTTGTTTTAGTATCAGCTGATACAAGAGTAAGCTATTAATGTTAATACGCTTTCATTTTTGGCACTAAATAATGTATTTACCTTTTACCCCTACCAGGCTATTTTAATCTTTATGTCTGGATGTTCAGCAAATCTTCAGCAGTCCTAAATTTCTTATCAGCATCTTCAGAGTTCATTTAAGACAGACAGAGGTGTCCCAAACCTTTCTGAGGGGTCCATTCAAAACGTCTCATCTTGTCTTTCCACTGATTGGCTGACAGATTTAGCTCAGACAGACCCAGAATATTGAGAGTAGAAAACAGCTTCTGCAAAGACAAAGATGCAGTGAGAAATTATTCAGTATCTCTCACACTACACTCAATTCTCGTTAGATAATGATGATGTTTCAGAAATACTCTTCATCGTAACTTTGCTTGGAAACCGTGTTTCTGTCTGACCTGGAGATTGACTGTGACAGGCTGAGAGTTCACTTTGCTTTCCCAGATCTGGAATTGATGCTCCAGTCTCAGCAGCACCGACTCCTCATCCCACTGACTCAGTGTCAGGATGTGGACAGCAGGGGGCAGCGCAGCTTGAAGCCCTGAGAACTTTATTTAAAAAAAAAATAGATAACTTATCTGTTACATGGCTTGCATGCATCGCATACTCCATTTTAGTCAGATTTTTCTGTAAATACTGACTACAAACTAGGGATTGACCGATACAAATGTTTTAGGGCCGATAGTGATACTGATATTTCTCATCAGCCTCAGCCGATACAACCTAGGGCTGGGCAATATGGACCAAATATCATATCACAATATATTTATCTTAGATGATGATATACGATATATGCCGGTATTTTTACCCTTGTTTGAAAGTTTTATTTCATATCAAACACCTGTTTCTTGGTATTGAAACATGTTTAGCGTAAAGGTATCGCTCCACTGCAGTGATGGAACTGATAAAACACTGGTTTGAAATGTTTGTTAAATCGAAGTAATTCAAGATAGTTGGTTGGTTTTTATGATTTCTTTGTAAAAGTCTTGGGAAGGATTGTAGCCCAGACAGTTTAGATAATAGGGGTGGAAAAAAAAAATCGATACACCAAAATATCGCGATATTTAAAAATATCTGTATTTAAAAACTTGGTATCGATGTATTTACCAATGAAATCTTGCAAGATATCATCGTTTTGTAACAAAATCTCATGAGATTTCACGAAATACCGCAAGATTTCATCGTTCTGTTACAAAATCTCGCGGTATTTTGTGAAATCTCATGAGATTTCATCACAAAACAATGATATCTCGTGAGATTTCATTAGTAAAATAGATTGATACCGCGTTTTTAAATATGGATATGGTATCGGCATATGAAAATGTCGCGACATTTCAGTGCATCGATATTTTTTCCCACCCTTATTAAATAATCAGGTGACCTCTTTGTAGTCGGTTGTGGTGCAGCGGGGTCATTACGAAAAAAATAAAACAAAAAAAAAATTGCACAACTAATACCGCGATATAACGATATGTGTAAATATCATATCTCTCCCATGTAAATATCATATCGCGATATATCAGCATATCGCACAGCCCTAATACAACCTGCCGATATTTGGGGTCAATACTGCATCTGACCCAAAAATTTATATAATGGACACAATGAAAACTTATTTTGAAAACTCTTTTAAGATAAAAAAAAAATAAAAAGAAACACAGCACTTCAAATAAATATATGAAAGACAAACAGTGCACTTGTAACATTGTCAAAAAGAGACATTAAACTTGCAATGTATATGTAAAAACTGCTGCCTGTATAGATCCTGTCTGTAAATTATGCCGAAAGGGGGTATTGGCCAACACACCAGATGTATCGGCTGATGCCAGTACCAGCAAAAAAATGCAAATATCGGGGTCAAATATCGGCCAGCTGCTGTATCGGTCTATCCTTACAAAAAAAACCAAACAATTAAAGCAAAAGGCAACACAGCTGAGATAATTCACACGAAAACGGCCCCAATTCTTCACCATCAAAAACCAAAGATCAATTTCCCCTGCTTACCTCTAGTCGAGTGTTTGGGGTCAGATCTCCGTCAGTAAATGACAGCAGTGGCTGGAACACCACCTCCTGGGCCAGAGGGCGGTGAATATCTGCAGCGCTGGATGGACGATCGAGGGACAGCAGCAGGCGACCGCGGACTACCAACCCCTCTGGGAAGATGTCGGAGGTCTCGTTAAGAGGCTCAGCGACACCACGGACGTCATCGTACAGCAGCCGGCGGTGCAGCTGAGGCACAAGACAAAATTCAGCATGTGAGTATCGAGAAGGAAATAAAGTTAGAGCGACCAGAGTCTGCATGGGTGCTGTTGTTGAGTCTGGTCCAGGTTTAATACCTGTACCAGAAAGATTAGCCTGAAGTTTGCAGAGCTGTTAAACCTGATATTGCTTTGCTGGTATTGCTCTTATATCAGTATTGCTCCATGACTATCATCCCAACTGACCAAACAGCAGCTGCGTTGTGATGTTATAACTTTGTAACACAAGCAAATTGCTGGAAAAGAACTCCTCCAGCAGTTTGAAGAGACAAAGAAACCCTCCAGTTTTGCACAAGTGATTTATAAGCTTATGAGGAAGGGAATGGAAAAACACATTTTCTCAGTGGTGCAAACCATAAATATTCTCAGGGTTTGAGTTTGCTCAGTCATGTTTATTGCCAAAGCAACTTACTGTATGCAAATGCTTTGTTTTCAATCCTTACTAGAAAAACACTCAGAGAGCGCAGACCTCTGCCAAGCAGCTCACTGCTGCTCATAAGTTTCATTTCTACATCCTGACAATCATGTGCTCAGTCCCGCTGCTGCACACTTCTGCCAAAAGGGGGCACTCACACCTTATCAACAGCCTTTCCAACATGGCCGATCTCACAGTTAAAGGTTGAATATGGAATACGGACAGAACAGCGACATCACGTGTGTCTAGGTTGTAGTTACAACGGTAGAAAAACAACTCCAGCCGCTGGGATGCCAGGCTCACTGCCGATACGCAAGTGACCAACAGTCTGCAGCATGTCCAACAAGTAACACAGAGGAGTTTATAACTGACAGCTAACGTTAGCCATGTTCGCAAACAAGCTAGCTTACCGATCCAGGAGAAAAGTCGCCATTTCCGTGTTTTACTCCGTGGAAAACGTTTATGTGGGTCCATTTAGTGAAGTCTTCACCTAAATTTACTCCAGGTTTTGCTCTTCTTAGGTCACTTCTCCTCAGACACAGATAACAATATCTCCAGGGCTCTGAAGCAGCTGCTTCACTCGTCGTCTCCACGGTTACAAGCCTGACTATGACCAAAATATTGTTTCCACACAGAGATCGTATTTGGCAACCTGCAATGGCGGCGTGTATTGGCTTATAGACGTAAATAAAATGCCATTATCGAACCCGTAAAAATTTATTTTATAATTATTTTTAGGCTAAATATAATTTTTCTGGGAAATGTTGTACTTTCATTCTGTACACCCCCAAACAACCTGTGGAGGTTTTTTTTTTTTTTTTTTTTTTTCTATATAGCTTTTAATAAAAATGTTCCATATTCAACCTTTAAAGAATCCTTCAAACATTCCTGGATTCAGAAGGTGATCCGGATCACCACCAATATTTAATGGGGTCATCTCTGGACTGAGACACAAGGCTGGTGAAAATTTCAGGTCAATCCATCCAGAACTTTTTCCGTAAAGTTTCTGACAGACGGACGGACAAACCAACACTACCAAAAAAAAAAACATTACCTCTTTGGCCGAGGTAAAAAACAACTGTAAATGGTTAAAATTCTTGCAATCTGCCTGGACCCTGATCATTGCTGCTTACAGCTGTTTGTAGGTTGGACCCGGTGACTCGTTTTCTGTTTTTTTTAAAGACATATTTATACTGTAGCTGAAAACACTGAGGCTGGACCAGAACGCGTCTTACCATGATTTCCAGAGAGCCGTTCTGGATGCTGCTTCCTCCTTGAGAGCGATCCGTCACCACAGTGAGTTGGTCCATATCATCCTTAAAAATCACAAGTATGATGAAAGGAGGGATCAAAACAAGTTAAAAACAAGGAAACAGGATCCCAGACATACTGAATAAACTCTAATTCTCAAAGATGCGTTTATTTTAGAAAATAGCTCCTACTTCTCAGTGCTCACCTTGATAAAAGCACGAGAGTTGATGGGGTAATAGTTTCCAGCAATCGGCTCTGACTGCTTCAGCTGCCAAGTAGGCCGGAAGTCTTTCCTGTTTGAAATAAAACCCACACACTCATCTAACGCTTCTTGTAACAGCACGTGGAAAAAAAAAAAAAATCTTCGACCTGACAGTTACATTTTTCAAACTTCAACACCTGCCAGATGTTTTTTTAAATGGTTAAAAGATGTTTTCACCAGCTGCTACATACTTTCTCTGCAGCACTTCTCTTCCATTGGAGTCGGTGTAGAAAATCTCAGAAGTTTTGATGCTGGTGTCTAGACGAGTGATCACCTCCTTGCCCTGGCTGTCACTAATGGATGAACACAGCGTTTGTGAAATGATGTCACGCTTTAAATAAAGACAAATCAATCATTTAAATAGTTTTAAAGTGAAGTCTGGATAACATCTGCATACTCTACAAGCTCTCTTCAATTCTCCATTCACTGATATACCTTGTATGTGATAAGCTCACACTCACTTTATCGGCAGAGGTCCAACTGTCCACTCCAGCTCCAGAGCTCTGCTGTCCGCATAGAGACGAACCACCTGAGACACCCATGGAGAAAACCACTGCCTCACCTCCTGCACCACTGAGTTCTGGAGTGATGGGAGAGTATGATAAGAAAATAAGTGTATTATAAACCAATACATGAATCTTAATAGCATTTAAAACACTTGATAATTGCTTAACTCTGTAGAATATGTGCATTTCTACCTGAATGATCTCTGTCTTGGCCTTCCAACTGATGATGAAAGGTGTGGAAGAGTTGGGTCTGAAGATGTAAGCTCCAGAGGGCTGAATGCTCTCCGCGTTGTTTCCATCACTGGCGTTGTACCTGTGTTATGTAATACACAAACAATAACAGCCATCTGTCTCTTTTCTTTTGGTTTTCAGGGTTGTAAGGTTATACTTAGTGGGAAACACAAACCAGTAGAAGTTCTGGGTTAGTTTGATGCTCTGTTTGGTTTCCAGGTTGCTGAGGCTGCTTAAAAGGCCAGTGTCTGGGTCAAAGGTCACTCTCAGGAACTGCAACACACAAACATGAATACTGTATGATTCATTTCAACATTCTTTATCTGGCTTTTGGCTTCCTGAGACACCAGTTGGAAAAAAAAGCCAGCAGTCAGATTTCCAACTCAAAATATCAGAAGAAGTTCACGAACACTAGGCTTGGGATGAAAATCAATAAGTCAATTTAATTGAACTAAATTTTTCCAGCCTCAATATATCGCCATGTGCATGCTTGCTCGTCTCTCTCGCCTCCAAACACGCTGGATGACAAGAGGGTTCACTCTGGTGCGTCATCTCAGCACCTGGACGTGTTTGTGTCTTAGTAGAATGAAATGAAGGGAGTGAGACATCTTGTCAGTCATTCAGGATCTTTGTATCTGTGGGAGGAGGCGGAGCAGCAAGCACACACACACACAGATCGCAGCAGGTGAGCTTCAAGGAGCATCGAGGAGTCTTTTTTTATTTTATTGTTTTTGTTTTTTTGTTTACCGTATTTTCCGGACAATAAGTGAGTATAAGTCGCATCAGTCAAAAAAAATGCATCATGAACAAGAAAAAAAAACATATTAGTCACACCGGACTATAAGTGGTATTTATTTATTTAAAATAGTGATTTTTTCTAATAGCGATTTTTTTATTTTTCATATCCTACTTGTTGCTGCTAAAAATGACCAAATCATTCCAATGCCAAAGTTAATGCTTGTAAATGATAGTAAACATCATAACAAGCAGGATAAACATGTTTGTTGAGGATTTGTTCCACCACACAGGCAGTACAGACCAGATGTCCAAAATGAACTTCTCTCACTGAGATAAGGCCATTTTGGGATTTTTGCCCTTGCAGCAAAATATTGTTGTCACAATCCTAGAGCGCCCTCTTCTGACATTAGAGGGTAATATTTACTCCTTGGATCATGTCAGTCAATGTGAATTGAGACTTAAAAATATGTTGAATTGTATATATTTTGATATATAAGTCGCACAAGCCGCCAAACTATGAAAAAAAAAGTGTGACTTATAGTCCGGTAAATATTTATTTAGGATATTTAAAAGTTCTGGTTCTGGACATTCCAATGTGAAATAACAGTTTAACCGTCGCATTTGAAAGGATGTACTTGCATTATTATGATATATTAACATTACATGAGTGTTAATTTTGGTCTTGGTAATGTCGTCAATAATATCGTTTACCATCAATAATATGTGGAACAATATATCGACCAGAAAAATTTGCTATGATCCCTGAACTAATGAAAACCAACTTATTAGTTATTAGTTATCAGTCTCACACACAATTAAGTCCAACCTTTCTCAGAAAAACACTGCTGAAGTGTTTGTATTTGTGTAATAGTGTGCTGCACTGGAAGCTTGGATTAGAAATAAGTACCAAGTAGTTCAGTCAGTTAGTAAAACAGTAAACAGTAATATGATTGATTATAATATTCTTCTGGTTTTGTATAAAGCCAACAGACAAATGTTGCCAGTAAACATCCAAGGAAGCTATAAAAAGCGAGCAAGTCACTACAATTTGAAAGGAGCAGCCATCTCAAAAAAAAAAAAAAAACAGGTTCAGGACCAAAACGATGGAACAAACTGTATCACTGAAAGGAAGTAAAGAAGTAAAGGAATCAAGAACAATCATGGAATTAAAGAGACACATAAAAACAATATTAAAAAAGTATGAAAATAAAAGTTTTCAGTAAATGTGAACAATCTTGAAAAAAATGAGGGATTTGCAAATGCTGTAAATGTATGCATGACAATTACTGCAAAAAATTGGGAAAATATGTGAGGTAAACAATCTCTTATTATCAAGAATAAATATGATGGCAATTGTAAATGTTTTATAAACACAAAGAAATGAACTGATGTAAAATTATTACTAATGTTTATAAGACTGCTCTTCTCTCTGCTCATTCATTCGTTTGTTGTGTGTGTTTTAATGCTTGCTTTGCTTTTATTGAATGAAACAGTTATTAAAAAACAAACAAACAAACAAAAAAAACCAATGAACAAATCCTACTTGTTTCCTAATTCTCAACTGGAACACAACACAGGAGTCACATCATTCCCAGCCCTGACTTCAGAGGCAAATGAGATGCACCATAAATTGAAAAGTGAGACATAATTTGCCCATTTCCCCCTTTTTTGGTCATTATGATCTGTCCATTTCCACTGGCAGGAAACAAAGAAAACTTATAATATTTCTGTGGAAAGACCTTGTTCTGGATCACTGTGGGGGCTCCATGCTGTCTGGTGGCTGGTGGGGGCCTATCCTGAAGCAGGGACACAGAGTAGGTGCTGTAACCAAGTGGAGGAGCCTGAACCTGGAACACCAGCTCGTTGACAGCGAAGCCCCGATTCCTCCTCACTTCCCGAGTGGCTGCGGACACTGGAACCACCTTCAACATGCAGACACAGACAAAGGGTCACACACTGTCGTTTCATATTTATGTTTTAGATATCAGCAGCATCCTGTTTATTTCAGATCGGATATAAAGCATCATGTTTATCAAGATGACAGCTTTAGCTTTGTGATTTGTATTATCTTAATCCATGCTTTTTGAGCATGTTAAGTGTTGATTCTGCTCTTGAAAAGCCTGAAACACTTATTTTTCCCTCATTCCGACAAACTTCTTACCATCAAACATGTTTGACTACTTCCTACCAGATGGCTAATTTGGGTACGCTTCCTAAAAAATAGCTTGGTTGTCTTGCAAGCTGCAATATTTAACCAGTTAATGAACAATAAGCTTTTTGGGAGAGGGTTCTTAAGGACACAGCTGCTAAATGAAGCATTTTAAATTCAGAATGACAGTTAATTAAAATACAAACAATCTGATCCTTTTTAAAAAGAGTGAAGCACTTAAACTTACTGTTAGAGACCATGAAGTGAAATCATGACTTTGTGAATGAGTATAATCTGATCACTTCCACTGTGGTTACACATACAGACCTTGCAGTCCACAGATTTGCCGTTAGCATCGGTTACGGTGTATGCTGATCCATTGACCGGCAGCCTGACAGGCCAGGTGACAGGCCGAGCCAGAGGGTTGTACACACTGACTGAGAACTGAAGGAGTGAAAGACAAACGGCAAACATAGACAGACTTAGGTGAGGGTTTAGCATAATTTAGGACTTGAATCAACAATTAGCCTCATAAGTTTGTATATATTCTATGCATTCTTACTTTCATAATAAACTGTGCTGTTAAACATTGTGATTAATCAATCGTAAAGCTCCCATATCTTTACTTTTCATAAAGGATTATATCTTCTGCAACTTCTGCACAGAACGCATACAAAGTTACATCACATTCTCATGACGCTTTTCTGTATGAGTTGAGATAGTTTGACAGAGGACGAGTGTTTCCCTCCAAACTCCAACTCTAACTCTGGCTCCACTTTATTTATATAGCACTTTAACAAAAACTTTGGAAAACAACACAGTTGTCCAAAGTGCTTAACATCAACATAAAAACAATAAAATAAATTAAAGTATGAATACGAATGATCAATAATAAAAGCAGTGGAATATGTTTCAGCACCTGCACAATAACCACCAGCTAAGTAAAGGTTAATGCACAGTACTTCTGTTAAATGATGTTTATCTAATGTAACACTGAAATGAAATGTTATCATGACATTTGCAGGTTTGTAATGACGTTCGACTCGGGTTGAGCTTTCAGAGCGATGTGACGCGTTTAGCAGCGTTCACTGAATGTGACATCATGCAGGTGAGAAAAACTGCAATGCATTTCTTTTTTGACAGATAGTTTGGCTGTCCAAACATAACTGACGTAGCATGAGGTCAATGTCCTTTAGTTGTCACTTCGTATGGGTTGTAGAGGAATCGGCGTTCCAGCACAGATATACCGTACGTCTCGTCCTATTTCTGTATTATTTGTGCTTCGAACAGCAGCTATTCTGCTAAAAGTCAGAAGCTTGCTTGAGATGTTTTTCTGTGTTTCTAAATTCTCTACTTATTCTTGAAAGAAATGTTCCAAAACATTTTTATAGTTCACAGAAAGAAGCCAGCCATGCCCAGGTAGAGGGCCTGCAGCCTTTTCCATCCGTTTTCTCTGAAACAAATCCAGAGGTATTGTGTCGTATTTATTTATTGTTTACAGAGCAGAGGTGATTCATAGTGCGTTCCAGTTGTCTAGGGACTCGTTTTTCTGAGGTAATTTTCAGAGGAAGTGATGTCATGAACTGTTATTCCGAGATACGAGCTCATAATTTGCAGAGTACCCCGAGATTGTAGATTTAAAGATGGCTGCGTCCAGTACCATTGTTGTGTTTATTAAACTTCTACATCAGATATTTTATGTTCACAAGTTTCTAGTGTAAAAAGCACTGAGTTGTTGTTGTTTATTAAACACACACTGAAATTGGCTGCTGCTGTCATGGTAACATTGTTATACTGTCTGTGTTATTTTTCTAGCTAGAAATTTTAATTTCTAGCTGTTCTAGCTCACAAATAGGCTGTTTTAGAGATGCTTTTTTTCCCAGAGTCGGTGCAACTGGAATGCAAAATACCTGGTGATGACATCACCAACTCACGTCTGCTCCGAACCCTGATACAACTGGAACGCACCATCAGTTGGAATGACACCTTTGGCTACTTTACTGTATTTCTGTATCATTTTATGTTAGCATCAAAAGATAACAATAAAAAAAGCTCAATGTCTATAAAGAGTGTTCATGTGCTTTTGTGCCAACTTAATTTATGCATAATTATCATAAAATCATGAATATGTGCTTGACAATAATCCTACCAAGAAAATCTGTATTCGTGACATCCCATATTCCTACAGAATAGTAATAACAGCAAACGTTTTATGACTTAATTTCAGAAAAGCCTGACAAACTGGTCTCAGAGGAGCAGTTTTTTTTCAAAATGACTGCATGTAAAAATCCCAGCTTATTGTAGGTGCGTCACCTTTTTGCTGGACTCAGTGAGAGGACACACACTGATGTTGAGGTTATCACAGTAGATTCGTTTAGCAGTGGAACCACTGAGAGAAGCCAAACTGTTACTGACCAGAACCTGCAAGAACAAAATGAAAACACTTCAAATGATGGAAATCAGCATCAGCAAACAAGTATTGTGGTAAAATGCTTCATTCTCCTCAGCATGATAAACCAGGGATGTTCAACATTGACTTTTTTGTTTTTACTGATATCCAATATAACAATATTGTCCAACTCTTAAAGCAACCCTTACCGATCTTGTATTTCAGAAAGCACAGCAAGATTATTTGAATATAAACAGTCCCGCCTCACTCCTAAGACACACCCCTTCATTCCCTCCACCTCCCAATGCAGAATCAAAGGTCTGACAGGCAGGTCCGTTGGACAATCCTAGAGGTGCACCCCACTTCAAGGATTGGTTGGAGTTTTCATTGAATATTTAGAGATTGGAATAATATTTTATTTTGATTAATGGAGGGTCTGTCTTGTATTTGAGAGTTCCATTACCTCATTCATAGCATTTTACCCTGTTAGAAAAATAGTGTAAGAATGCAACATTGGTAAGGGTTGCTTTAATCTCCAAAATCAACCGATACCGATTAATGCAGACAACTGTGAGGTTTTATCTCTCATATTTTGACTTTTTGAGTGAAAAGTAAGATGTATACCTTATTTTACAGACTATGAGTCGCACTTTTTTTCATAGTTTGGTTGCTTCTGCAATTTAATATATTTTTAAATGTTAATTCATACTGACTGTATGAACCACAGAGTAAGCATTACCGTCTAACACCACAACAAGAGGCTCTAGACTTATGACAACTATATTCTGCTCCGAGAACAAAGATCCCAAAATAGCCTTATATCAGCGAGAAGAGTTCATTTTGGACCTTTAGCTGTTCTGTCTGTGCGGTGAAACAAATCCTAAAAAAACATGTTTATCCTGCTTATTTATGATGTTTGTGTTAATTTACAGGCTGTAACAACAATATGCTGACATTGTGGAACTTCTAAACGTAATAGTAGCCCCGGTTACGTGATGTTTTTTAATTCGGAGTTAATTAATCCAAATTAAATAATTCGGAATTGAATTATTCTCCTTCATGTTTGTGTGGAAATAATAATTCTGAATTAATGCTTACAAGAAAACACGTTATCTAATTCCGCTTTAGGTCTGGGGGTTGGGAAGGGTTTTGATTGGACAGGGGGGGGGGAGGGGGGGTGACGTATTCACAGCCGTTAGATTGTAGTTTTGTAGCAGCAGATTGACACTAACATAATACTTTGTTTCCACCAGCTGGCAGGAGTCCAGCGCTTGTTTCACGTGCGCTTCGACAAGCACCATTACAACAGGACAGGAAGTAGCATGTGCAGAATGACAGGAATTAACTTAAAGCGGAATAACAGATTACATGACAGACGAACTATTTTATCCAGAATTAAAAGAGGAATAAACCAACCACTTAGTTGGGAATAAAGTTTTATTCGAAATTATTGTTTTCACTCTGAATTAAGGGTTTACATGGTCTTCTTAAAGCAGAATTAACTTTTATTCAGAATTAAAGAGGAATCAAAACTGAGGTGTAAACGCAGTCATTGATACATGGCCACGAGTTTTTGCGTGTCATTTAAAAACGTAAAAGGTAAAAACCGATATCAACAATTTCCAATGTCATATTTTTGCCAATATCGGCCAACAATATTAGCAGGCCAATAATATCGAACAGCTCTACCAGTAATGTTTACCTTTACTCTAAAATAGTTTGTTCTTATTAGGAAATATCCTTCTTACCTGTAAATAGAAATAAAACTGATAACAGTGAAGCTACATACAGTTCATCTTAGCAAGATGACAAACCTGACAGTGTTGCCAACCGTTGGCTAGCCTCTTGGCGTAATCATTTGTCACATGTTGCTTTGCTGTGCCTGAAACAGCATCATGATGCTGCGCCACAGCCATGGCTTTCCCTGGAAAGCGATGCACAAACACAAAGCGCTTAGTCATCTTTCTGGTTTTCACTGGGTTTTTATTAAACAAATACTAGGGGTGCAACAATAAATGCATTCATATTGAACCGTTCAATACAGGTGTGTACTGGACCGTGAGCACATGTATCTAACAACAGAAATTTTTATTTATTTCATAACTTGTCTTCTGACGATGAGCTCCATGTTGAAAGCTCGTAGATCTGTGTTTGACTACTCCCCTGAGGCTGTCCTGCTGAGTGCAGATAAACTGAGCGTCTCCCACATGCATTAATTCCAGCTAGTCAGACAAACAGTGAGAAGTTCGTTCATTGCAACATGCTGCCTCAACTATACCCGAAATCGAAGCTTCTCCAACATCATTCAGATCTGCCGTCTGGAACTATTTAGGTTTCATGTTAAGCATGACCCTGATAGTTGTGGACAAAAGCACAACAGTTAAAAAAGGCATTAAAATGTCATTTTTGTACTGGAAAAATATCGAACCATGACATTAAAGTATCAAACTGAACTGTAAATTTTTGGTATTGTTGCACCCCTAATGAATACCACTGTAACATAAAGAATTGCATTACATCAATATGAAATTTCTGTACAATATAAAGAACCTTTATAATGAAGAACTTGCAAAAGAATCTATTCTAAGGCCCAATCCCAATGTTGCCCTGCTTTCAACCACTAGCCCTTACTCACTACCATGAGCCCTCGCCCACTATCACTAAACCCTCGAATTGAAGCCACAAGGGGAAGGGCTTTGTAATCTTTCCTAGGAATTGGGACTCCACTTGCTGCATTTATGTTCAGGCACGTAAGCGACTGCGTAGTGACGTTTGCACATACGGCTCACTATAACAACACAGAGTTAACAGTTGCGGTCGTTTTTCTTTTTTTCATCATTCATCATGCTTCGGATAATTAATAAACAAAACAACCACACGGAGAAGAAGTCGCCATGATGACTGTTGTCTCTTGTTAACTGCCAAAAAGCCTTCCCAAGCTTTTCATCAGTATTTTAGCCTAGCTAGCTTGACTAGTCTGGCTAACGTCATGAACAAATGTGTAATCTGTAAATTAGTTTTTCTTCTCCGAGTCCTGTCGCTATCCAGAGGTTGCTGTTGTTTGATTCGTAATGACATACAGCTCTCTAACCCTTTTCTCTGGCCCTTCCTCAGCAAGTCAGCATCTGACGTCCCTCGCTCTGAAGGGCTAGATTCATACCCCCTACCCCTCGTTATGTCCACTTCCCCTACATGCAAAGAGGGCTTGGAAACAGCACTACCTTCGCGGGAACGCATACAATTTGGGGGTAGGGCTTATAAGTAGGGCTAGTGGGTGTATTGGGACGTACCCTAAGTTACTGTATGTATTAACAGCAGAGGGAAACATAATGACCTTCACTTGTCAAATACCTTTAGTATGAATTATAAGAGAAAAAAAAAAAAGAACTTACTCAAAGTCTGACTGTCTCCCGCTCCAAAAGGTCCCTTCCTGGAAACTGGACCACCAAGTACCTCCAGCTGGTTACACACCTATCAAATTAACACAATGTAACCCAGTTTAGAAAGTCAGCAGAACATTTTCCTACAACAATCCCATTAATATTTCCATGTCTCAAATCTCTCTGATGTTGTTACAGTATCTAAACATCTAAAAGGTTACAGGCTCAGTTTCTATTATAAGTGAGCCACAGACCATTTTTTTAGCCAGAGTCCATGAACGGACATCTCGTCGTGCGATTAATAATTGCACGCAACCCCACTCTTTTGAGCTCCTCATTCATTATAGGGCTGCACTATGTAGCAGACTATATGGTGCACTCATTCTGTTTGGCAATTTGGACACGAAACCGGCTATTTTTTCCTCGCCGCAGATCACGTGATTACAAGTTGTTACCACGGCAACCACAGACAGCTGTAAGCCGCCTACTACTACCCCTACTCCGTAGGGGTGGGAGAAAAACGGAGAAAAATAGAAGTATCTGGACTTTAAGTTTTACAATTTTTAGTCTATGTTTATAAGATGGGTAGTAAAAATGTTTGCAATTTTCTCCAGCAGAGGGCGCAATTTTTTTCTTCAACTAACATCATGTGATACCTGATTCTGGACAAAAAGCTTAAACGGAAGGCGGAGAATGACAGACAACTTTAACTTTGTCTGTTTGTTATAAATGAAAAATGAAAATCCCAAAAATGAGCAATATTGAAGAATCACAATTCAAATTGAATCAACACCCCCCAGAAAAGAATTGAATCGAGAGAGAACTTTATCATCCCAGTCCTACTACTCACAACTCTGTAGGGTCCTATTTTAGTCTGTAAGGCTGCATCTGCAATTTTATCATTTTATGACAGCTGATTTTTTTACACCTATTTTTAGCTTTTTGAATGGTTTATATTAATTAAATTTTATTCTTTATTCAATTATGTCATGAAATTTAGATGAAACAGCAGCTAATTTTAGCACACTATCATTCATCATTAAAACTTAAGATAGAAAAAAATAATTTTTCCTGAAAAAGGCGCAATATTGCAATGAATATGACGGAAGTCCGTACAAAAAAAGCCTATCGGCAAACAGTGTCCATTTATGTAATTAAGATCTGTTTATTGTGGCGTTTACTGTCCCAGTGAACTTTATGGATATGGCAAATAACTGCATTCACACAACTTTATATAGCTTTAATATCAAGCAAAAAAAGAAAAACCTTGAAAAACCCTGAAAAAAACACAACAGCAAAAAAGGATTTTCTTTTTTTTTTTTTTTAAGTCTTTCAACCTTTTACACATAATATAAATTAAGTTTTATATATGTGATAATCTATATCTATCTATCTATCTATCTATCTATCTATCTATCTATCTATCTATCTATCTATCTATGTATATACACAGTCGTCCTCAAAATTATTTACAACCTTCCATTAAACAAAAGGGTAAATTCACAATAGTAATTCAAATAACAAGTAACTAAAGAAACTAGTAAAAAAAAAATACAAAATTATAATTTAGTTAATTAAGATATTACTTTTGAATTGTAGTTGGAAATAATATTTTAAAAAATAAAATAAAATAAAATAAACAAAACTGTCCCAAACACATTAGAGCACCTTTCCCATGAACACTGGACCAAAATACCTGTTAACAGGTGTAAAAGTCTTTTTGAACATTACAGAAAACACCTGATTGCAGCATTGCCTCAAAGTGTTGCTCAACAATATTTAGCTTTGGACCTCCATCATGCTTGTTTCCTTGTTTTATTTTTTTGCGTGTTTGTTTTAATGTTTCTTTCAAACCACAATTCAAAATCAAAGTCATGATTTTCATAGAATTCTTATTTATTATTACTTTTGTCAATTTCAATTATTTCACTGACAGCTGATTTTTTCCGTATTTAATTGGAGGGTATGAATAATTTCAAGGTTAACTGTATATAAAAAATATATGTGTGCAGTGAATCAAACTCTGACTACCTGCAGGTTGCTGTTGCTGATCCTCTCGTAACGCTTCAGAGCTGGTCGGCTTGTAAAGTAGCCGGTCCAGAAGTCATGAGCAGCGTCTGCATAGGGGAAGAAATCATCTTTCTTCAAAGGCCTGAACAGAAAAGAGAAAGTTAGTGACTTGAAAACACACAGTTCTGCTTATCGCATTCATTCTGGTTTTGACACAAATACTTGTGATTTCAAAGGTTATACTACCAGGTGAGGTTTGCTCGGTGCAGCTCCTGGAGGTAGCAGGATGGAGTAGAATACAGAACATTGACTTTGCTGCCATTCGCCTGCAGCGCATTGACATAGTGAATCAGCTTGTCCAGGTTCTTGTACCACAGATTGGCATTCTCATACTGGAAGTCTGAGCCCATGGTCATGATGATGTGATTGGTCTTGTACACCAAAGCCTGCATTAGGGTTAGAGATGCAATGCTTATAAAAGGGCAACTATATAAAACAGCCTTCTGTTAGGATACAGTATACACGACTCCACAGCTGGATAACAGGAAGAAACCCATGAATAAAGGAAAGCGTTGGTGTATCAAACCTGGCTCCGGGCGATGTAAATGAAACGCTGCACCACATCATCGACATTATAGTCTTCCAGATCGGGGTCATCTCTGATTGGTGGGTCACTACACAGCTGGTCCCAGCAGAATCCCTCTGGAGGGTTGTACCCATTGGGAAGGATTCCTGTTGGTGAGAGGGACACAAGTTGAACAGTTATGTCACAGATACAGATGGTCTCTGGTCTTGAACTGATCCAGCACACAAAAGTGTCTCAAGACTATTTGTTTGTCACCAGTGAAGAGGTCAGCCATCGGTGCCGTAAGGCTGTCGGAGGCTCTCCACAGAAGCTCCTGCTCCTTCTCACTCATCCTCTGAGCACGGTCCTGGTAGTCCAGACGACCAAAGAAGAAGCCATCATATCCCATCTGGAATAACACACACACACACACACATTCAGGTCAAAACTGATTTGCATGTCTCACTGGACAGCCATTTACTTACAAGATGTCGACATTTGCTACATTACATCTCACACTGAAAACATTTAGCCAAACAAACTTTGTTGCAGAAATCATCATATCTGTACAATGAAAATCAAGTCAAAGCCAAAAGTCTGAGGCTGTGCCTGCATGTGCACCCCACCCCCTAACTCCTCATTCATTGAAGGGGAAGTTCATTTTTTTTTCAACCTGGACCTGTTTTCTAGCATGAAATACGCTCATTTACTCACCCAGACAGTTTCGGTGCAACTTGAATTCCTTCACAAGATATTTAGATCCACTCCAGATCAGCATATGTCCAATATAATGTAAGTGATGCGGGCAACCGTGTGCAGCCTCTAAATGAGGCATTATCTGCTACAAACTCCTTCATTTCACCAATGTTTTGTTACGAAACATTAGTCGGACCCCCCCCTGAGCTCCAAGTGGCTTTGAGTTGCTTTTTTGTGGTGATCCGTCTTTATTTACAGACATTTACTTGCTATGGTGTCACATAACAGTGATGTCATCAGAACCGCCGCTGTAAAAATGTCTGTAAATAAGGACGGATCACCACAAAAAAGCCCCATTGAGCCGCTTCGAGCTCACAGGGGGGTCCGACTAATGTTTTTGTAACAAAACATTGGTGAAATGAAGGAGTTTGTGGCAGATAATGCCTCATTTAGAGGCTGCATGCGGTTGCCCACATTACTTCCATTATATTGGACATACACTGATCTGATGTGGATCTAAATATCTCCGAAGGAATTCAAGTTGCACCAAAACTGTCTGGGTGAGTAACTGAACGTATTTCATGCTAGAAAATAGATCCAGATTGAAAATTTAAAAAAAAGAATTTCCCAGACGTGTTTGCTTTCTTGTGCTACTCAGCCCTCCAAAGGTTATAATAGTTTTGGATTTTTAATTAGTTTCAGTTTTCATTTAGTTTTGACTTTCTGTTTTTCACTTCAGTTAGTTTTATTTAGTTTTTTGAGCAGGTTTGCTAGTTTTTAGAATTTTTCATTTTTTGGAAAATGCTTAGTTATAGTTTAGTTTTTTATTAGTTTTTCTTTTAGTTTTCTTTTATTTTATTAATTTTTTAAAATAAATTACAGTTATTTGTCTGGTGTGACATTTAAAATCATCAGAAAGTCACTCAGAGTAAAACAGGTGGAGCAAATAGATTAAATAGAAATAGATTTTATATAAACTCAAAAGGCTTATGTATTAAATACATTTACAAAGACTAAAACTAAGGATGTTTTTGCAACAATTTTACTTTGTTTTAGTTACTTTTGTAAAGTCACAATACAGTTTCAGTTCTTTATCGTTTTTTTAAAACTCATTTTTATTTTATTTCAGTTAACAAAAATGTTTTTTCAATTTTAGTTTTCATTTTTTCGTTAGTTTAATCTCTGCTGTCGGCGATGCATTGTGCTCTATACTGACCCATCTAGGGACTGTTAATACTCGCCACTTTTGAAGGTGCATTGTGGGTAATTTTGAGTGAACAACTTTTTTCTCTCTGGCCTGTTGGACACTTCTACAAAATGGCGTGACCCCATGTAGGACGTCTGTCTCAGCTTGAAATCAGCATCTATCATGAAGACAACGGTCTCTAGTTAAAACTAAAGAAAAACAAAAACAAAAAAAAGTTTTTTCTGTCAACTAAAATCAACTTTAATTCAAAATTGAGCATTTCCCACATTCAGTCTCAGAATATGATAGGGAATTACTTTTTTCTTTGAACCTACTACTACTGCTACCACTACGACTACTACTACTGCTACTACTTTTATTCGAGGTGGATGAAAAAAAAAATTGAAGTATCTGGACTTTTACTATTCTATTACAATTTTTGGTCTGTGTTTACAAGGTGGGAAAAAAGTGAGCACTTTTCTCCAGCAGAGGGCAAAATGTTTTTCTTCGACTATCTAGTAACATGACATGATACGGAAGAGGATTAGGGCCACTAGAAAAAAATAATAATTCTGAGAAAGTCAGAATTCTGACTTAACTCAAATTCTGACTTTTTCTCAAATTCTGACTTTAATCTCAGTACAATCTGCTTAACTCAAATTCTCTTTTTCCAACAGAAAAAAGGATTTTTTTTTCAATTTCCGAAAACGAATTCTACTTTTTCTCAGAATTCTGACTTTTTCCAAATTCGCAATTCTGCTTTTTTCTCAGAATTCTGAGTTAGCACTTTCCAATTTCCAATTCTGAAAAGCAAATTCACTTTAATCTCAAATTCTCTTTTTCCAGAACAGAAAAAATTTTATTTTTTTTATTTCAAAACAATCTTTTTCCAACTAAACAAATTCTAGACAATCTGGCAAACTCTTTTTCAATCAAAAGCAATCTGGAGCATCTACACTCTTTTCCATTTCTTTTTTTCTCTAGGGCCCAACCCTTCCAACATGATACCCGTTTCTGGAAAAAAACTTAAAAAGAAGGCAGAGAATAGTGAAAAATTTACTCTGGTTTTTAAGAAAGCAAACTAAAAATCACAAAAATGGGCAACATCAAAGAATCACAATTCAAATCGAATCAACACCCAAGAAAATCCTAAAATAATTGAATCGGGAGAAAAGAATATCTGTCCCAGCCCTACTACTCACAACTCCTTTTATCTTTTTTGGCTTTTTAAATTGTTTTTATTAAAGATATTTTATTCAATGATATATTCATGTGTGTGTGTGTGTGTGTGTGTGTGTGTGTGTGTGTGTGTGTGTACTTGTACTTGCTACATTGTGAGGACCATTTTGCGCTTTTATCCAGCAAACTTTTTTTGTTCAGAAGGACATCTTTTGCAAGCCGCTGAGGACATTTTGGATTGGTTATTATGATCTTATTTTCTTTTTCTTTCTCCCAGTCCTCACTAAAAAAGCAGAAGAAAAACCCATTTTTGAGGGTCAAGATTCGGTTTTAGAGTTTAGGTTAGATTTAGGTATCGTTAGGATTAGGGCAAGGGTTAGGTTTAGGCAATCAGCTAAGTATGGGCGTTAGGGTTAGGATATGGGGCTAGGGAATGCATTATGTCAATGAATGCCCTCACTAAGATAGCTGTACAACAATGTGTGTGTGTGTGTTTGTGTTGTCTGTGGAGCAAAATCCTCTGTCTGAAACTAATGTCTTAAGTCAAAGACAATAGTCTCACGCACATCCCAGAAGAAATATGAACTGGGTGCTGGATGCAAACCGGAAAAATAGGGATCAGCACACCAGGGAACGCTCCTCAGAAAAATGTGCGGATCCCTATTTTTTCAGTTTGAAACTAATTTCTTCCAAGGGAGACTAAAAAAAAGATGCTTTGACTTTATTATTCATTCATTTTCTGTACTGTAATGTTAGTCTTATTTATCTTTTTTTTAAAATTAAATAAATAAATTATTTTAAAAAACAGATGGTGCAAGTAGTGATGTATAGATTAGCTGATGCAGTTGAGCAAACCTTTTTTTATGTTTCTAAATTCATTCTAATAAATTTTTCAAAGTAACCATTCACAACACATAAATTAACATTCTAATTTTTTTTAAGGAAAACATTTACTGAACAATATCATGAACTGCATATCTTCCTATCACAATTTTTGTGTCCTTATTTATTTTATAAAAATATTTATTTATTTCATAGGCATATTTATTTACTTAAAAAACAAATAGCTTTCAGAGGATCCTACTCCTCCTTAAAAAGGTTGGGAAATGAAATTCAAATTATTTTTTATAAAATGATATCTAACAATAAAGATAATCAAAAGAGGAATTACAATTACAAAAAAACAACTTAATCCTTTTACATATGTAGTTATATTTCTGACTTTATCTGATTAATTTTACTCTCATATTGACTTAAAGTGTTTTGCTTTTGGTTGAACTACCTGCGCGAACATGGAGGCGTGTTCCCGGGCGTGACCAAACGGATCGATGTGCCAGGCAACACGAGGACGACCACAGAGTCCAAAAGTCTCGTTAAGGAACCTCAGACCCATGGTCATCTGGTCGATGACGGCACTGTAGTGGGTGGCAGCCTCGTCACTCATACACCAACCACCGTTAACGAACTCGAGACGGCCTGGAGGAACAAGCGCTCTGTCAGAACTTCGTCTACACCGTCAGTGTAAATGCAGCTGAACACCGGTGTGTGTACCTTCATTGACCAGCTGCTTGACCGTCTGCTGCATGCTGGAGCTCTGATTTTTCCACCAGCGGTAAAAGAAGGCCGTCTCCACGTAGATGAACCTCCTGTCTGGGTTCTTCAACAGCTGATCCACCACAGAGTCCAGGATGTACTGAACCCCAGCATGCTGGATGTCGTTACGATCTGTACATGGACACATTCAAATATGCAGACTCAGAGGAAAGGATTGCATTTTCTCATGTTGGAGTAACAATTTCTGCATTACAGAAAAAAAGAACGATATCAGATTTCCAAAAGTATTTACACGATTAATCATTTATGAACTGTTTTATTGGTGTTACACTAGTCATCCGGTGCTTTCACAGCAAAGAAAACATTAAAAAATTAATTCCAAAGTTCTTTCAGCCATTAAACTCTTCTGAAGTCCAAGTAAAAATCTGAATTCATGCACAATCCCACAAGAATACTGGCTACAAACCAACAAACCATCAGTGTGGGGGACGTTTCCTTACATAAACACAAACACACCAACAGCAGAGGACACCAGCAGATCACATGACTCACTTTCAGACATGTGATGATGGTATATGGTCACACAACTGTAGTAAAACTATAAAATAACTCTTGTTTTTGAATGTTAAAACTGCTGACAGAAGACAGGACAGAGCGGTTCAGAGATGAGGTGTGACGATTGTTTCTGAAAGAGCCATTTTGGTTTCAGTTCTCTTAAAGAATGCTGCTGCACGACATTTAACAAGAACCAAGACATGAGATGAATGAGGTAGAGAAGTAGAATGGCAAATGGGGAAAGTTTCTGCAATTTCACTCGTAACATAGGACCTAACCCACTCATTCCCATCTCCTTTTTTTTTCCGTTTATTTTTCTGACAACTGCCTCCCCACTCTTACACTGTCAACCCGTATTACATTAACCTGTGGTAACTCTTAGGGTGAATCCCATTTCACCCCTTGGCCCTACCCCTTAGCCCTTCCCCTCCGTTTTGCGCGTTCATGTGTAGGGGTAGGGGTGTCCCAATACCTGTAGGATGGAGGGGAAGGGCTAAGGGGTAGGGCTATATACCCCTTCAAACGAAGATTTTTTGAGAGCACACTTCAAACGAAGGGGTATGAAAATCACTGGGACGACGGCTGCTACTGAGTCCAAAAACATCCACAAATGTAAATATTTCTCCATAAATGAAGTTTAAAAAGTGTGAAAACCATTATATAGTCTAGTTTAATGCTGTTTAAATGTTTAACGGTCATTTTTTTTTGCAAAATGCACATGAAAAAAAATCGCGAGTAGGCTACTACATTGACGCTTCAGTTATATAAACGCTACCAGGCTGAAAACCAGCGGTGCTCTGCAGCCCTGATAATCTAGATGATCAATAAGAAATTCGGCAGCATCGCTGCTGGTCTTCATGGGATAAAACACAGGCAGGGATGTCATGCAAAAATCGAATTTGCTTGTTAACGTTAATCCACAGCTGTAGACGGCTTGATTTCTCCAGATTTGCGCCAACAGCTCAGCGCACATCTGCTTACACACAAGCCGGCGGGATCGCTGATGACGTATGTGATTCTTGAAGGGGTGTCCCAATTTGAAGGGGTTGACTTTCACCCCTACCCCTTGTAGCTTCGTTTTAAGTGCAAGGGCCAAGGGGAAGGGGTAAAAAAGAGAATTGGGATTGGGCCTTATTCTACTGAATATATGTATTTGTTGTGTATATGTGCATGCACTGTAACAAAACTATATAATTGCACTTAAATATGTATATATTTTTTTCCCTTATGGGGGATCTGCAATGTGTATGATTTCATAAAGAGGTAGGATGATGTGGCGATGGCGCCTTACAAGTGAGCATTTAGACATAATATGTGTGACAGCGGTACAGTGGACACTGGTTGGTACTTTTAAGCTGAAGTCTCTATTTCAGTGAGACTTACGTTGCCTTGAACTCATTGTTTTGTTTAGCTGTTTGTTGTGGTTCTGATGTGTCATTGTGACCACTTTTTTTTAAAGTTGTTAATATTTTGTTTTTGTTTTCCATATTGTAAAACAAAAGCGTAATAAAAACTTAAATCATAAAAAAAAACACATAGACAAGCTTGATAAAGCTAGAATTAGCCAGAAGGCTATTTTTCATCTGTAGTCCTCTGACCACAATAGAAAAAAGCTATAAAATACATCAAACCCGTCTTAAAACTCATTTTTACTCATTGGCCTTTAACCTTCCTGAGACTTGATCTTATTTTTCCTGTTCTTCTTCTCTGGTTTGTTCCTTTTGCTGGTTGCCTATCAGCTACACGGTTCAACACCTATCCTGCGGTTTCCGGTGGTATTGCTCCATCTTTTGCGTCGAGTGACGGACTAACAAGCCCCTCAAAAATGCACCAAATCACGCACATAACCGCTGAAGATGACGGATGAAACCGTCCGTCCGTCTGTGTATCCGTCTTCTGCATTGAGCACAAATGGGCCTTTATCGATTCTGCCTTTAGGAGCTGAAATTTATCAATTATGGGTATCAGTTTTTTTTTTTAAAAAGGGTTATTGTGCATCCCTATGTATTACCAGAAACATTCAGATGATCTCAGAAATTGAAATCCTTTTATCTTTATTAAACTAGTAATTAAACAAGAAAAAAATTCCTTGCATGAAAAACAAGTTGACAAAGGTTCACATTCTACCACAGACACACGTGTGATTGTGACATACAGTAGCTTCTGCGCCTGCTCATGACCACAAACTGGGCCATGTTTTGCCTGTAGTCATCACGGGATTTGTAGTTTAATCATCACATACCAACACTTGGTGTTTTATTTAGAGTAATCAGTGGCTAAGACCTTGGATGAAAAGCTGCCCTTTTTTAAACACCCTAATGCCTTCAATTTAAGGTTCATAATTTAAGACATTTTTAGACTTTTTAAAACCCTGCAAGAACCCTGCTTAAAGGGCTTTATAAATAAACTGAACTAACTGCACAAAGCATCCTCTTGGATGTGAAAGCCCAGTTGCTGTTGTGTCTGGCTGTGTGGTTATCTTGACAATAAAGACACTTATCTGGAAAGAGCTTGCTTGGCAATATCCCTAATACACAGTGTAATCCCTCAGACGCAGAGCCTTTTGTTTAAATCGAAGTACAAATAGTCTGGGCACTGATAACCTGGGAGACGTTTGGTGGGTCGCCTGATAAGCTGCATTTCTCTTGGATGTGTATTGAAACTTGAATTGAATATCTGATACTTCCTGCATTTCTCTGAGTCGACCTTAGACTCAAATATTTCACAAGTAAGTGATTAAGGCACATCCCAAGTAGATAAACTGCCTTTAGATAAGCCGGTGGTCTCTCAGTCAGCCAGCTTTCTCCTCTTCTTCCCCTCTGGTTTTAAACGAAGTATCTTAAACAAAATCCCTCTTATTATAAGTGATTCTTGTCAGTGATGAAGTTTTCTATATGGGTTGGCTGTAACTCTCATATTTACATAAAATCCTATTATGACTTTTCTCACTGAGCCAAATTTACTAGGGATGCACAATATTGGAATTTTGGCCGATATCAGATATGCCGATATTTTAAAACTCATGTGGCTGATAACCAATATGGATACCGATATCAAAGCTGAAAAAAATAAGCAGTCATTGCAAATGGCAGTTTAGTTATCCATTTCCTACACTTTGAAAAATAAGGGTGGGAGAAAATGTCGATACATTGAAATATCATGATATTTACATATGCCAATATCAAATCGATATTCTAAAATGCGGTAGTAATCTATTTAACTAACAAAATCTTGCGAGATTTCATCGGTTTGTTACAAAATCTCACGATATTTTGTGAATTCTCAGCATAGGAAAATATCGCAAAAGTTTTGTAACTTCTCACGAGATTTCGTAACAGAATGACGAAATATCACAAGATTTTATTAGTAAAATAGATCAATACTGCGTTTTTAAATGTCATATGAAGATATCGCAATATTTCAGTGTATCAATATTTTTCCCACCCCTAGTCTTTAGAAGTTTTAAAGTCTGTAAAAAAGATGTTATTTTTAGACTTTAGAAACAGCAGGCTGATCAGTTAAATATCGGTGGGGGGTGGCCGATGTCCGCTACTCAGTAATAACGCCGATATAGGCCGATACCGATAGGGGGCCGATTATATTGTGCATCCCTAAAATTTACATCAGAACATCATCAATCACAAAACAACACTGCTGGTCCCTCACATGAGCTACTATCACTTATATGACTATCAGGTAAACATTTGGCAACCAAGCAATCAATGAAATTGATTAAGTTGGATCAGCAAATCACCAATGAATAGGAAGAAAGCTCATCTGTATTGTTTTTGATAAACACGTATGCTGAGATTACACTGAGATTACAAGATCACTTGTGTATCACTCTGAAATATCCCTAATGGGGATAGTATTTACGACCTCCTCCCCATCCTAGCTGTACTATATATTTATCATATTAGTTTGCAGTTACTGTGAAGTGTAAGTGTGGTGTTTGTGAGACCTTTGTCTCATACTTTATAACTGAGTTATAACATATCCCTTCATTTCAAATATGTGACACGAATTCCTGGCAAAAACAACAACAACAAAAACATTATACACTTATTAACATCATTTCAGTCAGTGAATAACAAATTTTCCGTGAAAATACGAGAGAGAGAGAGAAAGAAAGAGAGAGACGGTGTGTGTGGTGTGAATGAGACTAACCTCCATAATAGTACTGGTCCACAGTTTTAAGCCAGCCTACATCATCGTGTGTGTGGGGTACCAGGTGGACATTCAGCATGTTGGGCTTGGTGGTATGGCATGACTGCAAGTAAATCACATACACTTTACTGTACACATACACTACTACAGGTATACTACTATGGTATAAAGTAAGTAGAAGCGGCATTATGTATTTAAACTCTAATTCAGTGAACATTATCAGAACAATAAGTTCCTCAAACTAACAGCAGTAAAAGTGAAAGCGGAAATAGCTAACGCAGATTTAGCTAACCGCTGGAGCACACAACAAACCCTGAAACAAGAAAAAGGTAAAAGAGTTTAACCTGGTATCCGCACGTCGCACCGCGTTTCTCCTCCTGCTTGAGTGGAAAACTTAAAACCCCGCTGAGGAGAAACAGGAGGGCGACAGCCAGCTGCTGCGACGTTACAGCCATGTTGATAAGTGACCCGAAATCATATGACATCTGTGTATATCAACTGGAGGTCACGTGACAAAATTCCACATGGATGCAGATTTGGCGGTGTAACTTTCCCCTCAGTTCAGACTGTCAGGCAGTACTGAGAGTACCTGTGCAGTTACTACGATGTTTCTGCAGTTTTTTTTTTCAATTTAAGAATTTTCAATATCTTTTTTTCCCAAAACATAAAAATTACAACAACAACAACCAAAACAATTATCACAATAATAACAACAAACTCAAACATACAGTAACTCTGAGTTTGAAGTTAGAATTTTAACTTTCTTCAGAAATGGAAAAAAATCTTCTCCCAATTATTATCATTATTATTGTCATTGTTATTATTATTATTTTTTTTTTGTTTTGTTTTTTGTTATACTTGTATGATCCCCAAGGGGAAATTAGGGCTCTGCATTTCACCCATCTCTGTACTGTATCAGAGAGCAGTGGGCTGCTACTTAAAGCGCCCGGGGAGCAGTTGGTGGAGGGTTAAGGACCTTCCTCAGGGGTCCTGGGTGTACCACTGTAATCATGTTTATCTGATATTGTTTATCTGATAATACGATTTTTGAAAAGTGAATATATAACATAGTTTACCTGCTAATAGTAAACACCTAGAATCCAGACTTTCATCTCAGAATTCTGACTTTTTCCAGAACATAAAAAAGGGAAAAGAAAGAAAAATCTGCAACTTTTTTTTTTTCAATTTAAGGAAAAGGGACTTTTTCCTCCTCAAGAAACATATAGTAATAAAAATAATAATAATAATAATTGGGAGATTTTTTTTTCAATTTCTGAAAAAAGTCAGAATTCTGACTTCAATCTCAGAATTATGATTGAAAAAAGGGTCAGAATTCTGATTTGAATCCAAATATTCTGAGAAAATTACTTTCTTTTCCCAGAAATTAAAAAAAAAGAAAAAGCTCAATTTCTTTCTCTTTTTTTAATTATCTGGGAAAAAAGTCAGAATTTTGAGATTAAAGTCATACTTATGACTCTTCACATAATTCTATTTTATCTTCTTCAGTGGCCCTTATACTCTTCTGTAGATAATCATGTTTACCTGATAATACAATTTACCTCCTAATAGCTACATAGGTATATTTACTTCCCCTTAACTTTTACCATTAACTGGCATTCCAGAAAACATTCAGATTTTTAAAAATTCAGTTTGAACCACACTGATACTTTTCCTTAGTTCTTGGTGTCATAGTCACCACAAGATTTCTAAGCCTTTCTTTTTATTAAAAGACAAAAGACACAATTTCTACAGGTTTATTTGCATACATGCAGTTTATCTCAAGTTCTTCCATTCTAAAAGAGCTCTATGAGATCATATCTGATGACTGCCTCATCAACCAGTTTGATAGAATGTCACTTATTTAGATCTCCTTGAATCTGATCAACAATTTCTAAACAATGGAGGCCAATAACTACATTTTTATTGCAATTGGGTGCATTCATTCAGACATTTTCCCATAACTGAACAGCAGACAAAAGTTTATTCTCAGTGCCTCATAGTGTTTATTTAGAGTATATTGACACACACACATTGATGAACAGATCCTGGGTAGTGCATTGTTCAGCATCCAGCACTTGACCCACTTAAAGGTCCCATATTATGCAAAATGCACTTTTTCAAGTTTTTAACACATAATTATAACTTGCTGGAGTCTATGGAGACCCCCTGAAGTGTGTGCAGATGCGTACTCTCTGTATTTCTCCCTCCCTGCATTTCTGTGAAAGAGTCCTCCAGCAAGCCGTTTCTGA
>JALJCO010013787.1:0-20178 GCA_023101725.1 Atherinomorus stipes | reverse complement strand
GTCCTCGTCTGGGGAACAGCCTGCCAGAGAACCTCAGGGCTGCAGAGACTGTTGATGTTTTTAAGAAGGGGCTCAAGACCTTTTTAACTTAGCTTTCAATTAATTTATTTGTATTTTTGACTGTTTTATTAATTGATTTTTATTTATTTATTAATTATCTATTATCTATCTTATATTTGTAGTTTTTATTTGCTCTTATTGACTTTTACTTGGTTTAGTATCTTAAAATCAGCTCCAGTGTTTTCCTCATGGGGGTCCTCCACGCTGAGAGCTCGGCTTTTTGGTCTGTGGGGTTTTCTCCACTGTGGGGGCTCTCTTGGTTGGGGTGGCTAGGGGGTCCTGCTCTGCAATTGTATGGTTGTGGTGTGGGGGCCCCTGGCGGCCGGGACCTGGAGGGTCCCCCTGGTGGTGGTCTCAGAGACCATGGTGGCTCTCAGTGTGGACGGATCCCCAAGATATCGTTTCCTCACAGCAGTGCCAAGCCAGGAGTGTGTGTGTGTGTGTGTGTGTGTGTGTGTGTGTGTGCGTGTGTGTGTGTGTGTGTGTGTGTGCGTGTGTGCGTGTGTGTGTGTGTGTGTGTGTGTGTGGGGGGGGGGGGGGGGGGACCTATGTAATTGTTCGTCATTTTGTCTTTTTATTGAAATGTTGTTTTTAATATGTAAAGCACTTTGTGCTACATTTGTATGAAAAGTGCTTTATAAATAAATTTCATTCATTCATTCAAAGGGACAAATGAAGGTTTGAGGACAACCCACCTCCAAAACCACCGTCCCCTCTGAAGCCTTCAGCCCCGCCAGAGACAGACGCCTTCTTCCCCCAGCATCTCCATCTATTTTCCATCATTACACCAGCCTCATACAGCAAGAAAAAGTATTGAACACGTCAACTTTTTTCTCACAAAATATGTTTCTAGTAGAGATGTTGACATGAAATTTTCACCAACAACCCAAATAAGCACATAAACAAAGAAACGCTCACATTTGTGTCCATGAATGAAGTCATGTGGAATATCGAGGGAATAAGTATGAACACATGAAGAAATGCAGACAAAAAGTAGGGATGCACGGTATAATCGGCCCGTCAGTATCGGCCTATATCGGTCAGATATCAGCCACCCCACCGATATTTAACCGATCAGCTCGCTGTTTCTAAAGTCTAAAAAAACCTTCTTTTTTACAGACTTTAAAACTTCTGATATCATATTGACATTTAAAAAACGTATCCATCTATTTTACGAACGAAATCTCGCGATATTTTATCGATTTGTTACGAGATCTTGTGAGAATTCATGAAATATCTGATTTTGTAAGTAAAATAGATCAATAGCGCGTTTTTTAATATCGATTTGATATCAGCATATGAAAATATAGTGATATTCCAGTGTATCGATATTTTTTCCCACCCTTATTCATCAAAGTGTCGGAAAAGAATAACAAAACTGCTATTTGTAATGAATGCTTATTTTTTTTATATTTTACTGTCGGTATCAATATCGGTTATCGTCCACGTGAGTTTTGAAATTTCAGCATTTCGGATATCGGCCATAATTCCAATATCCTGCATCCCGAACAAAAAGATGTGAAAGCCAAGAAAGCAGCTGGAGTCTGTCAGTATTTAGAAAGTAATCCTGTCCCCTATCAGAGCAAAGTAATATCAGCTGCTTTAGTCCTGATTGATGCCTTTAAAAAGGTTTCTCATCACCAAGGTGTCAGACAAGAAGCATTGCATGATGGGTAAAAGCAGAGAGCAGCCGTATTATTGCAAACACACTGAAGGCATTGGTTCCAGCAGCTACAGTTGTTTCTAGGGATGCACGATATTGGAATTTTGGCCGATATCTGATATGCCAATATTTTAAACTCATGTGGCTGAGAACCGATATCGATACCGATATTAAAGCTGAAGAAAATAAGCAGTCATTGCAAATAGCAGTTTTTGTTATTCGTTTCTGACACTGAAAAATAGGGGTGGGAAAAAATATCGATATACTGGAATATCGCGATATTTTCACATGCCAATATCAAATCGATATTTAAAAACATGGTTTCGATCTATTTTACAAACAAAATCTCGTGAAATTTCATCGTTTCATTACAAAATCTCACGATATTTTGTGAACTCTTGCAAGATTTTGCAACAGAATCATGAAATATCGTGAGATTTTGTTAGTAAAATAGATCGATACCGCGTTTTTAAATGTCAATATGATATCGGCATATGAAAATATTGTGATATTTCAGTGTATCGATATTTTTCCCACTCCTAGACTTGTTTTAAAGTCTGTAAAAACAACTTTTTGAAAAAGTAGTTTTTGGGGGTTTTTTTAGACTTTATAAACAGCTGCCTGATCGGTTAAATATCGGATAAATATCGGATAAATATCGGTTAAATATTGGTTAAATATCGGTGGGGTGGCCGATGTCCAATACTTTGGTTTTAAGGCCGAAACCAAAGGGGGCCGATTATATCAGGCATCCCAGTTTCAGAGAAAACAAGAAGGAAGGTTGGTATCGTCCATCATCGTGCAGCACCGCGCACGCTCCATCTCACCGCCACCTGCAGGACCCTGGTGGATCCGGATCAGGACCCTGGTGGATCCGGATCAGGACCAGGTCCCATAAGCCACCTGCAGGACCCTGGTGGATCCGGATCAGGACCAGGTCCCATAAGCCACCTGCAGGACCCTGGTGGATCCGGATCAGGACCAGGTCCCATAAGCCACCTGCAGGACCCTGGTGGATCCGGATCAGGACCAGGTCCCATAAGCCACCTTCAGGACCCTGGTGGATCCGGATCAGGACCAGGTCCCATAAGCCACCTGCAGGACCCTGGTGGATCCGGATCAGGACCAGGTCCCATAAGCCACCTGCAGGACCCTGGTGGATCCGGATCAGGACCAGGGCCCATAAGCCACCGGCAGGACCCTGGTGGATCCGGATCAGGACCAGGTCCCATAAGCCACCTGCAGGACCCTGGTGGATCCGGATCAGGACCCTGGTGGATCCGGATCAGGACCAGGTCCCATAAGCCACCTGCAGGACCCTGGTGGATCCGGATCAGGACCAGGTCCCATAAGCCACCTGCAGGACCCTGGTGGATCCGGATCAGGACCAGGTCCCATAAGCCACCTGCAGGACCCTGGTGGATCCGGATCAGGACCAGGTCCCATAAGCCACCTGCAGGACCCTGGTGGATCTGGATCAGGACCAGGTCCCATAAGCCACCTGCAGGACCCTGGTGGATCCGGATCAGGACCAGGTCCCATAAGCCGCCTGCAGGACCCTGGTGGATCCGGATCAGGACCAGGTCCCATAAGCCACCTGCAGGACCCTGGTGGATCCGGATCAGGACCAGGTCCCATAAGCCACCTGCAGGACCCTGGTGGATCTGGATCAGGACCAGGTCCCATAAGCCACCTGCAGGACCCTGGTGGATCCGGATCAGGACCCTGGTGGATCTGGATCAGGACCAGGTCCCATAAGCCACCTGCAGGACCCTGGTGGATCCGGATCAGGACCAGGTCCCATAAGCCACCTGCAGGACCCTGGTGGATCCGGATCAGGACCAGGTCCCATAAGCCACCTGCAGGACCCTGGTGGATCCGGATCAGGACCCTGGTGGATCCGGATCAGGACCAGGTCCCATAAGCCACCTGCAGGACCCTGGTGGATCCGGATCAGGACCAGGTCCCATAAGCCACCTGCAGGACCCTGGTGGATCCGGATCAGGACCCTGGTGGATCTGGATCAGGACCAGGTCCCATAAGCCACCTGCAGGACCCTGGTGGATCTGGATCAGGACCAGGTCCCATAAGCCACCTGCAGGACCCTGGTGGATCCGGATCAGGACCAGGTCCCATAAGCCACCTGCAGGACCCTGGTGGATCCGGATCAGGACCAGGTCCCATAAGCCACCTGCAGGACCCTGGTGGATCCGGATCAGGACCAGGTCCCATAAGCCACCTGCAGGACCCTGGTGGATCCGGATCAGGACCAGGTCCCATAAGCCACCTGCAGGACCCTGGTGGATCCGGGATCAGGACCAGGTCCCATAAGCCACCTGCAGGACCCTGGTGGATCCGGATCAGGACCAGGTCCCATAAGCCACCTGCAGGACCCTGGTGGATCCGGATCAGGACCAGGTCCCATAAGCCACCTGCAGGACCCTGGTGGATCCGGATCAGGACCAGGTCCCATAAGCCACCTGCAGGACCCTGGTGGATCCGGATCAGGACCAGGTCCCATAAGCCACCTGCAGGACCCTGGTGGATCCGGATCAGGACCAGGTCCCATAAGCCACCTGCAGGACCCTGGTGGATCTGGATCAGGACCAGGTCCCATAAGCCACCTGCAGGACCCTGGTGGATCCGGATCAGGACCAGGTCCCATAAGCCACCTGCAGGACCCTGGTGGATCCGGATCAGGACCAGGTCCCATAAGCCACCTGCAGGACCCTGGTGGATCCGGATCAGGACCCTGGTGGATCCGGATCAGGACCAGGTCCCATAAGCCACCTGCAGGACCCTGGTGGATTCGGATCAGGACCAGGTCCCATAAGCCACCTGCAGGACCCTGGTGGATCCGGATCAGGACCAGGTCCCATAAGCCACCTGCAGGACCCTGGTGGATCCGGATCAGGACCAGGTCCAATAAGCCACCTGCAGGACCCTGGTGGATCCGGATCAGGACCAGGTCCCATAAGCCACCTGCAGGACCCTGGTGGATCCGGATCAGGACCAGGTCCCATAAGCCACCTTCAGGACCCTGGTGGATCCGGATCAGGACCAGGTCCCATAAGCCACCTGCAGGACCCTGGTGGATCCGGATCAGGACCAGGTCCCATAAGCCACCTGCAGGACCCTGGTGGATCCGGATCAGGACCAGGGCCCATAAGCCACCGGCAGGACCCTGGTGGATCCGGATCAGGACCAGGTCCCATAAGCCACCTGCAGGACCCTGGTGGATCCGGATCAGGACCAGGTCCCATAAGCCACCTGCAGGACCCTGGTGGATCCGGATCAGGACCAGGTCCCATAAGCCACCTGCAGGACCCTGGTGGATCCGGATCAGGACCAGGTCCCATAAGCCACCTGCAGGACCCTGGTGGATCCGGATCAGGACCAGGTCCCATAAGCCACCTGCAGGACCCTGGTGGATCCGGATCAGGACCCTGGTGGATCTGGATCAGGACCAGGTCCCATAAGCCACCTGCAGGACCCTGGTGGATCCGGATCAGGACCAGGTCCCATAAGCCACCTGCAGGACCCTGGTGGATCCGGATCAGGACCAGGTCCCATAAGCCACCTGCAGGACCCTGGTGGATCCGGATCAGGACCAGGTCCCATAAGCCATCTGCAGGACCCTGGTGGATCCGGATCAGGACCCTGGTGGATCTGGATCAGGACCAGGTCCCATAAGCCACCTGCAGGACCCTGGTGGATCCGGATCAGGACCAGGTCCCATAAGCCACCTGCAGGACCCTGGTGGATCCGGATCAGGACCAGGTCCCATAAGCCACCTGCAGGACCCTGGTGGATCCGGATCAGGACCAGGTCCCATAAGCCACCTGCAGGACCCTGGTGGATCCGGATCAGGACCCTGGTGGATCCGGATCAGGACCAGGTCCCATAAGCCACCTGCAGGACCCTGGTGGATCTGGATCAGGACCAGGTCCCATAAGCCCCCTACAGGACCCTGGTGGATCCGGATCAGGACCAGGTCCCATAAGCCACCTGCAGGACCCTGGTGGATCCGGATTAGGACCAGGTCCCATAAGCCACCTGCAGGACCCTGGTGGATCCGGATCAGGACCCTGGTGGATCCGGATCAGGACCAGGTCCCATAAGCCACCTGCAGGACCCTGGTGGATCCGGATCAGGACCCTGGTGGATCCGGATCAGGACCAGGTCCCATAAGCCACCTGCAGGACCCTGGTGGATCCGGATCAGGACCCTGGTGGATCCGGATCAGGACCAGGTCCCATAGGCCACCTGCAGGACCCTGGTGGATCCGGATCAGGACCAGGTCCCATAAGCCACCTGCAGGACCCTGGTGGATCTGGATCAGGACCAGGTCCCATAAGTCACCTGCAGGACCCTGGTGGATCCGGATCAGGACCAGGTCCCATAAGCCACCTGCAGGACCCTGGTGGATCTGGATCAGGACCAGGTCCCATAAGTCACCTGCAGGACCCTGGTGGATCCGGATCAGGACCAGGTCCCATAAGCCACCTGCAGGACCCTGGTGGATCTGGATCAGGACCAGGTCCCATAAGCCACCTGCAGGACCCTGGTGGATCCGGATCAGGACCCTGGTGGATCCGGATCAGGACCAGGTCCCATAAGCCACCTGCAGGACCCTGGTGGATCCGGATCAGGACCCTGGTGGATCCGGATCAGGACCAGGTCCCATAAGCCACCTGCAGGACCCTGGTGGATCCGGATCAGGACCAGGTCCCATAAGCCACCTGCATGACCCTGGTGGATCCGGATCAGGACCAGGTCCCATAAGCCACCTGCAGGACCCTGGTGGATCCGGATCAGGACCAGATCCCATAAGCCACCTGCAGGACCCTGGTGGATCTGGATCAGGACCAGGTCCCATAAGCCACCTGCAGGACCCTGGTGGATCCGGATCAGGACCCTGGTGGATCCGGATCAGGACCAGGTCCCATAAGCCACCTGCAGGACCCTGGTGGATCTGGATCAGGACCAGGTCCCATAAGCCACCTGCAGGACCCTGGTGGATCCGGATCAGGACCAGGTCCCATAAGCCACCTGCAGGACCCTGGTGGATCCGGATCAGGACCAGGTCCCATAAGCCACCTGCAGGACCCTGGTGGATCCGGATCAGGACCAGGTCCCATAAGCCACCTGCAGGACCCTGGTGGATCCGGATCAGGACCAGGTCCCATAAGCCACCTGCAGGACCCTGGTGGATCCGGATCAGGACCCTGGTGGATCCGGATCAGGACCAGGTCCCATAAGCCACCTGCAGGACCCTGGTGGATCCGGATCAGGACCAGGTCCCATAAGCCACCTGCAGGACCCTGGTGGATCTGGATCAGGACCAGGTCCCATAAGCCCCCTACAGGACCCTGGTGGATCCGGATCAGGACCAGGTCCCATAAGCCACCTGCAGGACCCTGGTGGATCCGGATCAGGACCAGGTCCCATAAGCCACCTGCAGGACCCTGGTGGATCTGAATCAGGACCAGGTCCCATAAGCCACCTGCAGGACCCTGGTGGATCCGGATCAGGACCCTGGTGGATCCGGATCAGGACCCTGGTGGATCCGGATCAGGACCAGGTCCCATAAGCCACCTGCAGGACCCTGGTGGATCCGGATCAGGACCCTGGTGGATCCGGATCAGGACCAGGTCCCATAAGCCACCTGCAGGACCCTGGTGGATCCGGATCAGGACCAGGTCCCATAAGCCACCTGCAGGACCCTGGTGGATCCGGATCAGGACCCTGGTGGATCCGGATCAGGACCAGGTCCCATAAGCCACCTGCAGGACCCTGGTGGATCCGGATCAGGACCAGGTCCCATAAGCCACCTGCAGGACCCTGGTGGATCTGGATCAGGACCAGGTCCCATAAGTCACCTGCAGGACCCTGGTGGATCCGGATCAGGACCAGGTCCCATAAGCCACCTGCAGGACCCTGGTGGATCTGGATCAGGACCCTGGTGGATCCGGATCAGGACCCATAAGAGGAGCTGGAACTGGGCCATACTGTACTGAACTCTTTATTCACTAGCAAGAACCACGGCACCACAAAAGGAGTGATGACGATGATGATGATGATGATGATGATGATGATGATGATGACGATGATGATGATGAAGGATTGATTGATTGATTGAAAGAAAGAATGAGATATGATGATGATGATGATGATGATGATGATGACGATGATGATGATGATGACGACGATGATGATGATGAAGGATTGATTGATTGATTGAAAGAAAGAATGAGATATGATGATGATGATGATGATGATGAAGGATTGATTGATTGATTGAAAGAAAGAATGAGATATGATGATGATGATGATGATGATGATGACGATGATGATGATGATGATGATGATGATGAAGGATTGATTGACTGATTGAAAGAAAGAATGAGATATGATGATGATGAGCCGGAGGAAGACCTAGTGTGGGGGTGTAGTCTATCGGTAGTGAGTCCGGCTTAGGGAACCCCAAAATGACTGGCCAGAGCCAGAAGTGAATGAGCTCTACGTATATCTGAAAGGTTATTGCAAACGTTTGAACGATTATAGCAAACGTTTGAACGATTATAGCAAACGTTTGAACGATTATAGCAAACGTTTGAACAATTATAGCAAACGTTTGAACGATTATAGCAAACGTTTGAACGATTATAGCAAACGTTTGAACGATTATTGCAAACGTTTGAACAATTATAGCAAACGTTTGAACGATTATAGCAAACGTTTGAGCGATTATTGCAAACGTTTGAACGATTACAGCAAACGTTTGAACGATTATTGCAAACGTTTGAACGATTATTGCAACGTTTGAACCATTATAACAAACGTTTGAACGATTATAGCAAACGTTTGAACGATTATAGCAAACGTTTGAACGATTATTGCAAACGTTTGAGCGATTATAGCAAACGTTTGAACGATTATTGCAAACGTTTGAACGATTATTGCAAGCGTTTGAACGATTATTGCAAACGCTTGAACGATTATTGCAAACGTTTGAACGATTATTGCAAACGTTTGAACGATTATAGCAAACGCTTGAACGATTATTGCAAACGCTTGAACGATTATAGCAAACGCTTGAACGATTATAGCAAGCGCTTGAACGATTATTGCAAACGCTTGAACGATTATTGCAAACGTTTGAACGATTATAGCAAACGCTTGAACGATTATAGCAAACGCTTGAACGATTATAGCAAACGTTTGAACGATTATAGCAAACGCTTGAACGATTATAGCAAACGCTTGAAACGATTATAGCAAACGCTTGAACGATTATTGCAAACGTTTGAACGATTATAGCAAACGCTTGGAACGATTATTGCAAACGCTTGAGCGATTATAGCAAAACGTTTGAACGATTATTGCAAACGCTTGAACGATTATAGCAAACGTTTGAGCGATTATAGCAAACGCTTGAACGATTATAGCAAACGTTTGAACGATTATAGCAAACGTTTGAACGATTATAGCAAACGTTTGAACGATTATAGCAAACGTTTGAACGATTATAGCAAACGTTTGAACGATTATAGCAAACGTTTGAACGATTATAGCAAACGTTTGAACGATTATAGCAAACGTTTGAACGATTATAGCAAACGTTAGAACGATTATAGCAAACGCTTGAATCGATTATTGCAAACGCTTGAACGATTATAGCAAACGTTTGAACGATTATTGCAAACGTTTGAACGATTATTGCAAACGTTTGAACGATTATAGCAAACGCTTGAACGATTATAGCAAACGCTTGAACGATTATAGCAAACGTTTGAACGATTATTGCAAACGTTTGAACGATTATTGCAAACGCTTGAACGATTATAGCAAACGCTTGAACGATTATTGCAAACGTTTGAAGCGATTATAGCAAACGCTTGAACGATTATAGCAAACGCTTGGAACGATTATTGCAAACGCTTGAACGATTATTGCAAACGTTTGAACGATTATAGCAAACGCTTGAACGATTATAGCAAACGCTTGGAACGATTATAGCAAACGCTTGAACGATTATAGCAAACGCTTGAACGATTATAGCAAACGCTTGAACGATTATAGCAAACGTTTGAACGATTATTGCAAACGCTTGAACGATTATAGCAAACGCTTTGAACGATTATTGCAAACGTTTGAACGATTATAGCAAACGCTTGAACGATTATTGCAAACGCTTGAACGATTATAGCAAACGCTTGAACGATTATAGCAAACGTTTGAACGATTATAGCAAACGTTTGAACGATTATAGCAAACGCTTGAACGATTATAGCAAACGCTTGAACGATTATAGCAAACGCTTGAACGATTGCAGCAAACGCTTGAACGATTATAGCAAACGCTTGAACGATTATAGCAAACGCTTGAACGATTATAGCAAACGCTTGAACGATTATAGCAAACGTTAGAACGATTATAGCAAACGTTTGAACGATTATAGCAAACGTTAGAACGATTATAGCAAACGCTTGAACGATTATTGCAAACGCTTGAACGATTATAGCAAACGCTTGAACGATTATTGCAAACGCTTGAACGATTATTGCAAACGTTTGAACGATTATTGCAAACGCTTGAACGATTATAGCAAACGTTTGAACGATATTGCAAACGCTTGAACGATTATAGCAAACGCTTGAACGATTATTGCAAACGTTTGAACGATTATTGCAAACGCTTGAACGATTATAGCAAACGTTTGAACGATTATTGCAAACGTTTGAACGATTATAGCAAACGTTTGAACGATTATAGCAAACGTTTGAACGATTATAGCAAACGTTTGAACGATTATTGCAAACGTTTGAACGATTATAGCAAACGTTTGAACGATTATAGCAAACGTTTGAACGATTATAGCAAACGTTTGAACGATTATTGCAAACGCTTGAACGATTATTGCAAACGCTTGAACGATTATAGCAAACGCTTGAACGATTATAGCAAACGCTTGAACGATTATAGCAAACGCTTGAACGATTATAGCAAACGCTTGAACGATTATAGCAAACGCTTGAACGATTATTGCAAACGCTTGAACGATTATTGCAAACGTTTGAATGATTATAGCAAACGCTTGAACGATTATTGCAAACGCTTGAACGATTATTGCAAACGCTTGAACGATTATAGCAAACGCTTGAACGATTATAGCAAACGCTTGGAACGATTATAGCAAACGCTTGAACGATTATAGCAAACGCTTTGAACGATTATAGCAAACGCTTGAACGATTATAGCAAACGCTTGAACGATTATAGCAAACGTTTGAACGATTATTGCAAACGCTTGAACGATTATAGCAAACGCTTGAACGATTATAGCAAACGTTTGAACGATTATAGCAAACGCTTGAACGATTATAGCAAACGCTTGAACGATTATAGCAAACGCTTGAACGATTATAGCAAACGTTTGAACGATTATAGCAAACGTTTGAACGATTATAGCAAACGCTTGAACGATTATAGCAAACGCTTGAACGATTATAGCAAACGCTTGAACGATTATAGCAAACGCTTGAACGATTATTGCAAACGCTTGAACGATTATAGCAAACGCTTGAACGATTATAGCAAACGCTTGAACGATTATAGCAAACGCTTGAACGATTATAGCAAACGCTTGAACGATTATAGCAAACGCTTGAACGATTATAGCAAACGCTTGAACGATTATAGCAAACGCTTGAACGATTATAGCAAACGCTTGAACGATTATAGCAAACGCTTGAACGATTATAGCAAACGCTTGAACGATTATAGCAAACGTTTGAACGATTATAGCAAACGTTTGAACGATTATTGCAAACGCTTGAACGATTATAGCAAACGCTTGAACGATTATAGCAAACGCTTGAACGATTATAGCAAACGCTTGAACGATTATTGCAGCAAACGCTTGAACGATTATTGCAAACGCTTGAACGATTATTGCAAACGCTTGAACGATTATTGCAAACGCTTGAACGATTATTGCAAACGCTTGAACGATTATTGCAAACGCTTGTAAATTTTAGCAAACGCTTGAACGATTATTGCAAACGCTTGAACGATTATAGCAAACGCTTGAACGATTATAGCAAACGCTTTGAACGATTATTGCAAACGCTTGAACGATTATTGCAAACGCTTGAACGATTATAGCAAACGCTTGAACGATTATAGCAAACGCTTGAACGATTATTGCAAACGCTTGAACGATTATTGCAAACGCTTGAACGATTATTGCAAACGCTTGAACGATTATAGCAAACGTTTGAACGATTATAAGCAAACGCTTGAACGATTATTGCAAACGCTTGAACGATTATAGCAAACGCTTGAACGATTATAGCAAACGCTTGAACGATTATAGCAAACGCTTGAACGATTATAGCAAACGCTTGAACGATTATTGCAAACGTTTGAACGATTATAGCAAACGCTTGAACGATTATAGCAAACGTTTGAACGATTATAGCAAACGTTTGAACGATTATAGCAAACGTTTGAACGATTATAGCAAACGTTTGAACGATTATAGCAAACGTTTGAACGATTATAGCAAATGTTTGAACGATTATAGCAAACGTTTGAACGATTATAGCAAACGTTTGAACGATTATAGCAAATGTTTGAACGATTATAGCAAACGTTTGAACGATTATAGCAAACGTTTGAACGATTATAGCAAACGTTTGAACGATAGACTTGCTGAGACCAGCGTCTGAGCAACCAAATATTTTGGTCTGATACATAGAATCTGGAGGCGCCGATGCGGAATGAATGGATGGAATAGTGTTCTGATTCTAAGCCGGACAGACGGACGGAAATGGTTGCTGAACCAGAATCTAGTTTTCTCAGTGAAGAGCGGATCCAGAGGTGAGGCAGCTGACTGCAGTCCGAGCTGGAAGTAGTCTGGAACCGGTTCTTAAGGGCTGAGGTGTGAATACAATTCAAACAGATAAATGGGGAAGAGATTGATCTGTTTTTCTTTTAAGCGTGAAAAGGAGACGGTCAGGTGAGTAGCAGATGTCTGAGAGGCAGAGGTGATGAGGTGAGCGAGTGTTTAAGGCTGCTCATGATCAGTGAGACTGGAGGCAGCGTGGTTCTGCTCCTGAACCCGTTCATGAAATAACCTCATTAAATATGAGGTTTTAAAACTCCACATTGTTCCATTGTTCCTCATTTCATGTCGATAATTCAGCGTAATGTTGGTCCGTTATGGACCCGCTGTGGGACCCGCCGTGGACCCGCCGTGGACCCGCCGTTGACCCGCTGTGGACCCGCCGTGGACCCGCCGTGGACCCGCTGTGGACCCGCCGTGGACCCGCCGTGGATCCGCCGTAGACCCGCCGTGGTCCCGCCGTGGACCCACGGTGGACCCGCCGTGGACCCGCCGTGGACCCGCCGTGGACCCGCCGTAGACCCGCCGTAGACCCGCCGTGGACCCGCCGTGGACCCGCCGTGGACCCACCGTGGATCCGCCGTAGACCCGCCGTGGACCCGCCGTGGACCCGCTGTGGACCCGCCGTGGACCCGCTGTGGACCCGCCGTGTACCCGCCGTGGACCCGCTGTGGACCCGCTGTGGACCCGCCGTGGACCCGCCGTGGACCCGCCGTGGACCCACGGTGGACCCACGGTGGACCCGCCGTGGACCCGCCGTGGACCCGCCGTGGACCCGCCGTGGACCCGGGACGAAGGTGCAGAGACGGAGTCGGTCATCAGCGTTTGATGCAGACATTTGGTGCCGTTGTGACTCTCCCTGATGGTGCAACGATGGTGTTCCCGGACATGGAACATCCGGGTTTCAGCGGGGGGGGGAATGAAACCGCGCTGCCCTGTTCCTCCGCACATCGTCCTGTCGGTTGCTCAGATGAACAGAACAAACTTCCGGGCATTGATGCATTTCATAGAGAACTTAAAACATCCCAGTGGGCTGATGATACAGCGATATTTCTTGATACAGCGATATTTATTGATACAGCGATATTTATTGATAATCAAACAGAAGTAATCAAAGTCTTAGATTGCATCAGAGATCTCAGAGGTATCTGGGTGAAGAATGAACCTGAGTGAGTCTGTTAAAATTGTGACCTGCAGATAAATGATTCCTGTAAAGACGAATGTTTCTGACCTCGGTGCTTTTACTCAAGTAAAACGTCGTAAATCGAATTTTGACCCCATTATTGGTCAAGTGGCAGAGAAATGTAATATGTGGCTTATGAGAGAGCGTTCGGTTTATGGGAGAACCCTGTTGTCTAAAGCGGAGGGAGTTTCAGGAGCTGTGTTTATCTCTGTCTATGAATATGACTCACCTGTGTCTAAAAACATGGACAGACTGCTTTTCAATTTCATTTGGAAACATAAAGCTCATTATTTAAGGAAAGAGGTACTCAATCAGAAAGGAAATGGTGGGATGGAGCTTTTAACCTTTGAAACAATAAACAATACATTCAAGATTAAGTGGATTTGCAGATTGCTTAAGGAAGAAAGTAATATGTGGAATACAAGTACGCTTCTCCCCAACCAGCTGCTGCATCCGGAACAATGAATGCACCAAGGATCAGGCGGGTAGTTCAGTTGCTGGTGGAAAAATACGAAATTCCAACTCCAAGATGGAAAAGTTTGTACAGATATTTATAGATTTAAAAACAAACGTAGGAATGCAGGAAAACTGTAGTACGAGTACGAGACACGAGTACGAGACACAAGTACGAGACACGAGTACGAGACACGAGTACGAGACACGGTGGAGACGACACGAGTACGAGACACGAGTACGAGACACAAGTACGAGACACAAGTACGAGACACGAGTACGAGACACGGTGGAGACGACACGAGTACGAGACACGAGTACGAGACACGGTGGAGACGACACGAGTACGAGACACGAGTACGAGACACGGTGGAGACGACACGAGTACGAGACACGGTGGAGACGACACGAGTACGAGACACGAGTACGAGACACGGTGGAGACGACACAAGTACGAGACACGAGTACGAGACACGGTGGAGACGACACGAGTACGAGACACGGTGGAGACGACACGAGTACGAGACACGGTGGAGACGACACGAGTACGAGACACGAGTACGAGACACGGTGGAGACGACACGAGTACGAGACACGAGTACGAGACACGGTGGAGACGACACGAGTACGAGACACGACAGGCAGTACGAGACACGGTGGAGACGACACGAGTACGAGACACGAGTACGAGACACGGTGGATACGACACGAGTACGAGACACGAGTACGAGACACGGTGGAGACGACACGAGTACGAGACACGAGTACTAGACACGAGTACGAGACACGGTGGATACGACACGAGTACGAGACACGAGTACGAGACACGGTGGAGACGACACGAGTACGAGACACGAGTACGAGACACGGTGGAGACGACACGAGTACGAGACACGGTGGAGACGACACGAGTACGAGACACAAGTACGAGACACGGTGGAGACGACACGAGTACGAGACACGAGTACGAGACACGGTGGAGACGACACGAGTACGAGACACGAGTACGAGACACGGTGGAGATGACACGAGTACGAGACACGAGTACGAGACACGGTGGAGACGACACGAGTACGAGACACGGTGGAGACGACACGAGTACGAGACACGAGTACGAGACACGGTGGAGACGACACGAGTACGAGACACGGTGGATACGACACGAGTACGAGACACGGTGGAGACGACACGAGAAGGAGACACGAGTACGAGACACGGTGGAGATGACACGAGTACGAGACACGAGTACGAGACACGGTGGAGACGACACGAGTACGAGACACGGTGGATACGACACGAGTACGAGACACGGTGGAGACGACACGAGTACGAGACACGGTGGATACGACACGAGTACGAGACACGGTGGAGACGACACGAGTACGAGACAGGAGTACGAGACACGGTGGAGACGACACGAGTACGAGACACGTTGGATACGACACGAGTACGAGACACGAGTACGAGACACGGTGGAGACGACACGAGTACGAGACACGGTGGAGACGACACGAGTACGAGACACGGTGGAGACGACACGAGTACGAGACACGAGTACGAGACACGGTGGAGACGACACAAGTACGAGACACGAGTACGAGACACGGTGGAGACGACACGAGTACGAGACACGGTGGAGACGACACGAGTACGAGACACGGTGGAGACGACACGAGTACGAGACACGAGTACGAGACACGGTGGAGACGACACGAGTACGAGACACGAGTACGAGACACGGTGGAGACGACACGAGTACGAGACACGAGTACGAGACACGGTGGAGACGACACGAGTACGAGACACGAGTACGAGACACGAGTACGAGACACGGTGGATACGACACGAGTACGAGACAGGAGTACGAGACACGGTGGAGACGACACGAGTACGAGACACGAGTACTAGACACGGTGGACACGACACGAGTACGAGACACGAGTAGAGAGACACGGGTGGAGACGACACGAGTACGAGACACGAGTACGAGACACGAGCACGAGACACGGTGGATACGACACGAGTACGAGACACGAGTACGAGACACGGTGGAGACGACACGAGACGACACGAGTACGAGACACGAGTACGAGACACGGTGGAGACGACACGAGTACGAGACACGGTGGAGACGACACGAGTACGAGACACAAGTACGAGACACGGTGGAGACGACACGAGTACGAGACACGGTGGAGACGACACGAGTACGAGACACGGTGGAGACGACACGAGTATGAGACACGAGACACGAGAACAACGGTGGAGACGACACAGCAGACACGAGACACGAGTACGAGACACAAGTACGAGACACGGTGGAGACGACACGAGCACGAGTACAGACACGAGACACGGTGGAGACGACACGAGTACGAGACACGAGTACGAGACACGGTGGAGACGACACGAGTACGAGACACGGTGGAGACGACACGAGCACGAGACACGAGTACGAGACACGAGACACGGTGGAGACGACACGAGTACGAGACACGAGTACGAGACACGGTGGAGACGACACGAGTACGAGACACGGTGGAGACGACACGAGTACGAGACACGAGTACGAGACACGAGTACGAGACACGGTGGAGACGACACGAGTACGAGACACGAGTACGAGACACGAGTACGAGACACGGTGGAGACGACACGAGTACGAGACACGAGTACGAGACACGGTGGAGACGACACGAGTACGAGACACGAGTACGAGACACGGTGGAGACGACACGAGTACGAGACACGGTGGAGACGACACGAGTACGAGACACGAGTACGAGACACGGTGGAGACGACACGAGTACGAGACATGAGTGGACGACGACACGGTGGAGACGACACGAGTACGAGACACGGTGGAGACGACACGAGTACGAGACACGCAGAGTACGAGACACGGTGGAGACGACGACACGAGTACGAGACACGAGTACGAGACACGGTGGAGACGACACGAGTACGAGACACGAGTACGAGACACGGTGGAGACGACACGAGTACGAGACACGAGTACGAGACACGGTGGAGACGACACGAGTACGAGACACGAGTACGAGACACGGTGGAGACGACACGATATTGACAGAATGAATCATTATAAAAACTGGTTCCAGTTAAAACTCAGAGAGGACAAGCTGGGCTAAACTGACAGCCTGGTGGGGTCAACAGCTGCACCTTTTTGGCTCGGACCCCGGTGAACTCCATTACATGAAAGTTGGGGGGAAACGAGAAGCCTTCCTGATCGCCGGCTGCATTTGAGATATTAAAAAAGTGCTGCAGAGTCTTTCTCACCATAAGGGGGGGTGGAAGATAAAGTTACATCATTCTGTGGGTGGAATGTTCCTTTAAATCTTCAGGATAAACCTCGATAGAGAAACCAGCTTTGATCAGGTCTGGGAGTCCACCCGGATCAGTCCTGGAGGGTCATGTTTGAAACCTGCTGATTCAGGTGAAAGGTTACTTTCACTTTCGTCCTGGTTCAGACTGTAAACAGTGATGAAGGTGAGTCATCGTCATCGTCGCCTGCAGCCGTTGGCCGTCTGACAGACGTGAGTCAGTGCAGCTAAATCTAGAATCAGAAAACTACTCACCCGTGTGCTGCTGCCGGGTCTGCAGGCTGGGACACGTCCGGGAGAGTCGACGTGCCGCTCTGCTCCCATCAGGACGCCTCTACACCCAAACCTCAGGACTCAGCAGGGGAAAGCCCCCACCATCACCGAGGCGGTTCACCAAAAATTAGACACTGCTCAAACCGATTCGTCAGATTTCCGCTAAAATCCGTAAAGGTTCTGGCTTCACCCGGTTCCATCAGGAGCTTCACCTGCAGCACGAGGCCGGTAACGAAGCCCGGACGGGCTCCAGGACTCTGCACACGATAGAGGCTTCAGCTGGCGGGAATTCCCGCAGGGCCCGAGCTCCGTCCGCAGATGTCCAGTTGTTCGTGTCACGGACGTCATTGATGAAATATCCATGTTCGTGTCACGGACGTCATTGATGAAATATCCGTGTTCGTGTCTCAGACGTTATTGTTGAAATATCCGTGTTCGTGTCTCGTACGTCATTGATTAAATATCCGTGTTCGTGTCACGGACGTCATTGATGAAATATCCATGTTCGTGTCTCAGACTTTATTGATGAAATATCCGTGTTCGTGTCTCGTACGTCATTGATGAAATATCCGTGTTCGTGTCTCATACATCATTGATGAAATATCCGTGTTCGTGTCTCGTACGTCATTGATGAAATATCCGTGTTCGTGTCTCAGACTTTATTGATGAAATATCCGTGTTCGTGTCTCATACGTCATTGATGAAATATCCGTGTTCGTGTCTCAGACTTCATTGATGAAATATCCGTGTTCGTGTCTCGGACGTCATTGATGAAATATCCGTGTTCGTGTCTCATACATCATTGATGAAATATCCGTGTTCGTGTCTCAGATCTCATTGATGAAATATCCGTGTTCGTGTCTCATACATCATTGATGAAATATCCGTGTTCGTGTCTCGTACGTCATTGATGAAATATCCGTGTTCGTGTCTCATACATCATTGATGAAATATCCGTGTTCGTGTCTCGTACGTCATTGATGAAATATCCGTGTTCGTGTCTCATACATCATTGATGAAATATCCGTGTTCGTGTCTCAGACGTCATTGATGAAATATCCGTGTTCGTGTCTCATACATCATTGATGAAATATCCGTGTTCGTGTCTCGGACGTCATTGATGAAATATCCGTGTTCGTGTCTCATACATCATTGATGAAATATCCGTGTTCGTGTCTCGGACGTCATTGATGAAATATCGATGTTCGTGTCTCATACATCATTGATGAAATATCCGTGTTCGTGTCTCGTACGTCATTGATGAAATATCCGTGTTCGTGTCTCATACATCATTGATGAAATATCCGTGTTCGTGTCTCGGACGTTATTGATGAAATATCCGTGTTCGTGTCACGGACGTTATTGATGAAATATCCGTGTTCGTGTCTCGGACGTCATTGATGAAATATCCGTGTTCGTGTCTCAGACGTCATTGATGAAATATCCGTGTTCGTGTCTCGACGTCATTGATGAAATATCCGTGTTCGTGTCTCGGACGTCATTGATGAAATATCCGTGTTCGTGTCTCAGATGTCATTGATGAAATATCCGTGTTCGTGTCTTGGACGTCATTGATGAAATATCCATGTTCGTGTCTCAGACGTTATTGATGAAATATCCGTGTTCGTGTCTCGGACGTCATTGATGAAATATCCGTGTTCGTGTCTCAGACGTCATTGATGAAATATCCGTGTTCGTGTCTCGTACGTCATTGATGAAATATCCGTGTTCGTGAAATATTTTTTCTCAGTTACGTCATTGATGAAATATCCGTGTTCGTGTCTCGTACGTCATTGATGAAATATCCGTGTTCGTGTCTCGTACGTCATTGATGAAATATCCGTGTTCGTGTCTCGTACGTCATTGATGAAATATCCGTGTTATGTGTCACGGACGTCATTGATGAAATATCCGTGTTCGTGTCTCGGACGTCATTGATGAAATATCCGTGTTCGTGTCTCATTACGTCATTGATGAAATATCCGTGTTCGTGTCTCGGACATCATTGATGAAATATCCGTGTTCGTGTCTCATACGTCATTGATGAAATATCCGTGTTCGTGTCTCGTACGTCATTGATGAAATATCCGTGTTCGTGTCTCGTACGTCATTGATGAAATATCCGTGTTTGTGTCTCGTACGTCATTGATGAAATATCCGTGTTCGTGTCGGACGTCATTGATGAAATATCCGTGTTCGTGTCTCAGACGTCATTGATTAAATATCCGTGTTTGTGTCTCAGACGTTATTGATGAAATATCCGTGTTCGTGTCCAGGACGTCATTGATTAAATA